>PVLD010021414.1:0-31501 GCA_004027595.1 Dinomys branickii
GCGCTTATTCCACTGAGCTATATCCCCAGCCCAAAAATGAAGAGTAATACGAATATATCTTTTTCAAGTTTGTAACAATTATTTGTATGTATCCTATGATAAGCTGAAAACAAATGAGAAGCAATTTAATTCTATGTAGCAGTGAATTAATAGCTCAATAGGAATTAATAGCCTGAACAGCTGCTGTTTATAAACATGAGCTCAATAGATGACAGTAAGAACATACTTCAGCCAAAATGATAATTTCCATTATACTGATTATACAATAAAAATAATATATGAATTTCCAAATACTAATAAGATTTGGGTTTGGTCACATTATGACAGTATCTATGAAAACATCTCAGTAACATAGATTTCATTTATTGGTGTGATTTGTATGTAATAAATCTTTTTTCCTCTTCTCTCATCTCACACTAGCCTGAAGACAAATCTATAACTTAATTTTGTCAACACAGCTTTATGACTTACAGATAATCTGAATCTAAACTAGGAATTAAACTCGAGGCAAAGGGACACAGAGTAGAGAAGCACTGTTGTTTTCAGTGAAGAGTCACCTGAAGTGGGAAAGAGCCAGACCTGCTGCTCTCTGTGAGGAACTGATGGATGACACGGCAGTGGCCGTGGTGGCTGACACTGCTTATAAAAACTCAGTCACAGTGTTATGGCAAGAAATAGGGAAAGACACTGAATTAAAGTTTATGAGTTGTAAAAAACCACAATGAGTTGATGAGCTTTGAAGTGGCTTTAAAGGGACTCACTCTATTAAGTTGTATTAAGGAGCTGACAAGATGGCGAACATGTAAGTTTGTGATTTTTCTCTTTAGATCGACTTAGAGAAGCTTCTGAATGAAAGAAGCACATGTGTGTGAAGGCCACACACCCGCAGGACCCCCTTAGGGATATGGAAGATGTTTAGACCTGGGGGGCATTGAACTCACAGTGGGGGTCCTGGTTTCATAGTAGTTGGATAGGTTGGGGAAGTCTTAAGGATGATCTCTCCTCTTCACAGCATAGACCTAGACATAGACCTATAATTTTTCCATAAATGAAGGGAGGAAAACAAAATAAGAATATCAATGCCTGTATACATACATATGTATACATGAAACAAAAGTTATAAATTTATAATACAGAATTTATCAATATTTAAAGTAAGAAAACAAGTATCTGAGGAATAATATTAACAATACAGAGTAGACAGAAGTAATTGCAAACAAATATAAGCAAGTGATAAAGGACCATTTTATTTCCAACGAGAATTGAGCATAGCAAAAGCCATGGGCAGGAACATTTTTACTTTCAGAAGAGATTCTTTGTTGCCTTGTTACATGGGCAAAATTTTATGTAATCCAATATGCTTGATAGAGGACCTTATCTAAACTTGACTTTTCTACTTAAGATATGTCTTTGTAGGGGTGGAGAAGTAGCTCAGTCTGGAGTGTATGTATAGCATGTATGAAGCTCCAACACCAAAAATAAGTAAACAAACAAATAAATAACAGTTATGTCATTACTATTGGATCACCTTGTGCTTCCCTCACAACCGCAAATATCTACCTGTCAACCTCATTTTCAGGAGGTCTAGGCTGTAGACACTTTAGGGTGAATTACAGCAAAATCTTCAAAATTGATTAGATTAATTTCTTGAAAAGTGGAATGTAGTACTAAAGTTTCATTAATTCTGTCAAAAATAACCATTGAATTTTCATCATTGGTACTAAAGGGGTTTTTTTTGGTAATGATTAGCCTATGGCTTTAAAAAATATTGTATTATGGCTTTCGACAATAAAACAAAGCACTCACAAGCAACACTTGCTATAAGCCAGTCATCTAAAATAGTTAATTTAGATATTTAGATACTTTAAAAAATAGGATTGGGCTAATTGATGCACTATACCAAAACATAGGGAAATTTTACCTGTCACAAATTTCTGAGTCTGTCTTACATGAACTTTTTGGACATGCTCTGTGGTTGCATGGATAGCTTATCATTATATATAAAGCCTGTACATGGTAGAGCTATGTAAGACTATCTATGGCATCTATGACAAGATCAGTGCGCATGGTGAAGATCTTACTAGCCATTTTCTTGTAAAGATGAGAGAGATAGGTTAACGCCAGTGGTGGCATAATTGTGTTTAAAATTGATTTGCTTCCCATGCTGAGTATTAAGTTCAGTGATTATTTTTGTAATTTGTTGACGAAGAAGCTTAAATACAGACATAATGGTGCTACTCAGCTTGTAAAATGTTTTCTAATCTGGGGAGATAAGCATTTATTTTCATGAGAATATATTTGACTTACTTTTGGGATTATGTACTTGCTTTGACTGCACAAATACTAACGTTTTGAGATTATCTTAAATGCTGATAGAATAAAAATGACTGAAATTCATCTTTCAGGGGGAAAATAAGACATTGTGAAACAAAGAGCTCCTGATCTGGCTAGTCTGATTATAAAAATTATGAAGAAAATTATGCATCTAATAGTAGGTGAAGTTATTGGAAACCAGAGATGTAAGGAATTCAGAGAGATCTTTCAAAAGAATGAAATACCTTACTGCCTTGGTTACTTTGCTCTTGTTGTTGAGACAAAATACCTGACATCAAAAATTAAGGATGGAAAGGTTTATTTAGCTCACAGTTTGTGGAGGTTTCAGTCCATAGTGGGCTGGGTCAGAGGCAGAGTGACACATGGCAGAGGGCAAACATTCATGACTGCAAGAAACAGCAAAGGCAAAAACAGTGAAAGAGAGGAGGGGCGGCAGGTAGCTTCTTTCTCTCCCTTATACTGTATGCAAGTGACCCGCCCCAGGGCGGGTGTAGCACGCACATCCATAATTCCCACACTGGACCATGAATCAATCATAAACTCTAGCAGCCCGCCCATGACTGCGTGAGGATTTGGGGGATCATCCAGACACAAACCGTGACACTTACATAATCAACAGTACAGCAGTTTTCAAGGTGAGGAATGTTTCCACATTGAACATCCACCCTGGAGACTGAGTTCAGTCTCCCTCTGAAATTTATAAAGATAGCATTCATTGTAGCTCTTTTGCATTGCTTATGGTGGTCTTACCAGTCATTTTTATTTTATTTATTTATTTATTTATTTTTTTGCGGTACTGGGGATCGAACTCAGGACCCTGCACTTGCTAGGCAGGAGCTTATTTCACTGAGCTATATCCCCAGCCCCTTACCAGTCCTTTTTAAATCACCCTTTTTGATTTTGTGTTTTTCTTTTCCTGTTGCTATTTAAACCTTATTTCGTAGAGAGTTAAGTGGGATGAAAGCTATGAAGACATGGTTCTACTTGGCAATAAACTGTGTCATAGGGAATTATCTAATTCAGCACTGCCCTAGGTAAAGTTGAGATCTTCAGTCCATTTAGCAATGCATGGTGACTCCTCCAGAGTTAAAGAGGAATCAGCACCCAGGTGAAAGTACTGTAACCTATTGCATGCTTTCCAGATCTCTCTCCCTGAATTATCTGCTCTAGAGGATTCGTGATGTATTATACATTTTAAACTTGCTATAAAGAAAGGATATGTGAAACAATTTTGTTTGTTCTGTGGGGAGAATTAGCATATTCAAACTTTGGTAGCAGAAAACAGTGAGATCTCCATAGTAACCTCTGTTTTAGCCAAAGATGCTATCAAAAATATTTTACACAATGTCATATAGCGTCTGAAAGCTCAGGCTGAGCTAACAGTGAGCAATCAGTGATGTGGCTGAAGTAGGTGCATAATGCTCTGTAGTGTGACACTGGCCCGCTTTTTTAATACATTATTGTAAGCTTAAAGCTAAGACATTCTAAGAAAGCTTTAAAAGGATCATAAGCAGTTCACTTCATCAATCTTACATTCCTGACACAGTGGTAGGAGTTATACCATGCTCTGCAGCCCCCAGGGTGTACAGGAGCAGATTGGGGACATTTAAGGTAATCCACACACTTCAGGGTGTTCGTGCTTTTCAACCAGAGACACCTATGCTATCCAGACTCTGTGCCACAGCTGTACACTTAGGAAATTTTAATAATGCATTCTAATGACTATAGAGCACTCATGCGTCCTTAGATGTACTGCACTTCTGATGTGCAGTAAGTGTACAAGTAAGGTGGGTTTCTAGAGTAGGTAGGAAAATAACTCAATCACTACTGTCCTCAAAGGCTCTTCTCTTTAGATTCCCTCTTTCATAGCTAGTGTTTGTGGGACTCCCATTCCGCAGTGCCCGTGCTCAAGGATCCTTCGGTGATGGGGGAAAACCTGGGACTCCTGCTCCTCACCTTACCCTTCGAATCAGGACACGCAGAGATTCTCATGGGGCCTGAGAGGAGCAGAGTGTGGAGCACATTGTCCTTCCCCTGACTCCAGTATGCAAGCACAGAGACTGATGATTCTCAGTCGTCTCTCACAGTTTACCAGAATTTCCCAAACCCAAGAGCTGAGCTGGTTTGATGTGAGGGTAAAGAAATTGGAAGCAGGGTCATGGAGTAAATCTTTCTTCTTGTGAAACTCTGGAGAGAAACTTTCTTTCCTCTTCTTCTCTTATCCCAAATAGTTAATCTAACCCTTTGTCTGTCCTGATAAACATGCAGTGCATTTCACTTTTAATCTAAAATGTTCCTTTCTGAAACAACTGACTCGTGTCACAGGGAAGGCACTTTCTTGCTGTATTCTTTGATTCATCTGTTTCTAGCTGTGACATTGATTGATGTTTATTAAATCCCTAAGCTCCCACTGGCAAATGTGGTTATTATCTTGGAGCATATAATCAAAGGAGTGTGGGAGAAATTATGCAGGAAGAAAAAATTTCTTGACTTTAAAGAAAAGATTGTGTTAATAATGGCAATTATACATGTAAGGGAAACAGTTGAACAACTAGAATTTCTTATGTGAAGTTTTTAAACCGAAAAGTTCACTTTGGTTAATTTTTTCTTTCAATAGCTTGCCAGTTGGCTACCTAGATGTATTTTAACATCTGTGTTACTGTTAAAGGCAATATAATAGGTGACCATTTGACTGACTCTGATTATCATTCCATACTGCAGTGAGATTATAGTCTAGTATTAAAGATCTCCTTTGCAAATTTTTAGAAGCTCCGTGATAAGGCATTGACATGTCAACTAAATTTCAATCATTTTAAAAGTTGATAGTTATGTTAATAGATTTTAATATGATGTTTTTTTAAAGATAGATGCCTGATCATTTGCCTTCTCGATGTCAAAAACAGTTATCAGGTAACCATATGGACAAAGGGGATTCCAACATTTATAAAAATAGTGTCTTTATCACCAGCCAAATACACGAAATTCTGCTCTCAGTTAGGTCATATGTTTTCCTGTACAGCCATTCCAGAATCTGAAGCCAAGTAGTTGAATAACATTGCAACACTGCCCCGCAATTATAGTCAGCAATAAGGTGCCTGAAACAAGTCAGTAGAAATCTATCTGGGGTGAATTGCAGCAAAGCATAATTGTATTGAATTTTAGAAGAAGTAGAATATAAACTTCAAGGTTTCTTTTTCCTTTCAAATCAGTGCAGTAATAAGTGTATGGTAGCATTCATCTTCCGGGGAGGAGGAAATCACAGTTGTGGTTTACGTCTGTTTACTAATCAAAGCCCAGATACGCTCTGATCACAAATTCCCTCTGTTCTACACACTTATGTAGACACTGGGTAAATGCTGAGATGTTTTATGAAGAATTGGGCAAAACTTTGAACTTCTCTCTGTATCTACTGTTGATAATCCAGGCTACTTCAAGGTGGTCAGAATATTCTTCTCTCTGAAGAGAAAAATACCTAAAATTATCTCATAGCCACTCAGTAACTTCGACCTCAGTGTGCATCTCCATATTCCTAGTCCAAGGACTCTGATTAGCTTGGAAGGAAAAGAAATAGTCATCTCAAGTTATGGCTTTCAGAGACTTTCCTGGACACTTAATAGCTACATGGCAAATTTCTAACCCCAAAAATCAAAGCTCCAATAAGTGTAGCCCTCTGTACTTGGGTGAGGATGCCAGTGGTATATGTTTCTGATTCCGTGAGACATTTCAGCTTACTTGACTGGAAGAGTTTGAATCCAAACATGACCACTCACTACCTAGTGACACTTAAGGGCTTTAAGTAGATCTCTGTAGAAGATTCAGATATTTTGTTTCCTTCTCTGTGGAATAGATTGAATAATACTGTACACATCACAGAGGAACTGTAAGTGTTGAACAAACTGTTAAGCAGAACACAGAATTGTGCCTGGCTCAGTGTAGGTCCTCCAATCAATGATAATTGGCATTAATGTTTATTACTGCTGAAAATAACCCTCATCTCAGGTAAAATAGGTAGTGATTGATAACACTGAATTAACATTGAACATTTTTTAGTGTTTCTTAAAAATTTTGCCAATAATTTTCTATCAGAATGGAAGTGATGACTACTAAGCATAGCTGGTAATTCATTTAAAAAATATTTAGCAAGTAATGCTCAATTCATTAGGCGAAATGTGGAAGAAAAATTTAAAAAGGAGTAAGAAAGGATGTTAACAGAAACTATTTTATACAATGGAAGAATCAATCATTACTTTATTTTGTATTTTTTTCCAATTGTTATTTTAAACGAAAGCTATCAGCGAGAACTGTTCTATGAAATAAATACAAGAAAACTGTATTTCAAATATGTTAACATTAGAAAAACAAGTTTCATGTTTGGGAGTGTATGTTCTTGAAAAAGTACAAAATTTCCCACTTTATTTTGTCTTAAAATGTTTCTTAGATTTCATTTGCAGGGCATCATTTCCCAAAGATCATTTCAGAATGATGTAAGCACATGAAAGATAGATCAGAATTGACCCATGAGGATAAGTAAATGCATACAATGAGTTCTAAGGAAGAACACACAAACAAGCAAACGAAAAGCATGACACTGAGATTTAATAACAGGAAATGAGGCTTAGAACAAATTAAGTGAAAAAAGCCTTGGGTAGGTACTAGATAGTCGTGACCTCACTGAACACTTAACCACAAGTTAAGCCTTCCATACTGTGTATGGCAATCTATACACAGTAGGAGTCTAGTAAGTATACCATACTGCTTCACAGTAGTGGCTTGGAGAGTTTAGGTCATTATAAACAAGAATAAATTACTGGGGAAGACTGGGACTACTTATAGTTCAGAACTTAAAAATGCATTAACAAGCAGAATGCTTTCAGTTAGCAATAACTAAAAGTGTGTTTAACTTGCCTACAAAACTTACTGGCTCACGTAGCTAAAGGAAGTTACATAAAACCTGAGTTAGTGGCTCAGGGCTTTAACAGGGCCATGATGTCTCTGTGATTTACCTTCAATGATGCTGGCTTCACTTTTCCCTGGTGAAGATCAAGAGCTGTTCATGAGGAGCATCCTATGAAATATGGACCCAGAATACGATATTAGACAAGTAAGCTTTGTGAGGACAGGAGAACTTCATATTAAGTTGCTTCCCTGTAGAGACCAACCCTTCCACAGCTATGGTTTTCCTGCAGTTAGGGAAGATGAAAGAGTGAATCTCTCCACATGTACAATCATTCTGATTGGATCCACCCATGTTTATGTGTCCAAGTGAACCAGTCACCAGAAACAAGAAGGTAAGTACTGAGTGGGTGAGATCAGGCATTTGCCCCAAAAATGGACAAGGGAAGATTTATTTAGAACACCCGCCTCCAGTGGAAATCTACAGCTTCCAAGGAGGAGTTAGAGCACATACTAAGAAAATACGAGTAAAGGCATAATTGAGGTTCTTATGAAGAAATCCATTATAACTTCTCTGTAGTGGTTTCAGTAAAATTATGTTTTAGCTTATGAAATAGATTAAATAGTCTCTCAGTATTGCCACAAAGATATAGTCACGTATATCATAATTGGACTTCAAATATGCAACAGGTTAAAGGGTGTGGTGGAAAGAGCTATGGCTGTCGTCAAGAGACACGGCCTCTAGCCTTGTTTTCATTGCTTGTAAAAGTGAAAAATAGAAAATCGCCCACATTTTCTGATAATTAGTTCCTCATTCTAGAATGACTATCAGGTTTTGCCTTTTTTCGTCTTAGCAACGCTGTATTTATAAAAGGTGTTAATATATGAGAAATATTTCATAAAGTAGATAATAAATAACATTGTATCTGCTAGGAATGGGCTTGAAATAAATATTTTTAAGGGCCTGCTGTTTTCATATTTAGAGCATGTCAAGGTTTTATTGCCTTGATCTCTTCGAGATGTTCATTTTCATAAATGAACCTAATATGTAAGTTACTAAATTTATTGTATTTGTTATACTGTTATTAGACTTATTTAATAAATTGGAATTATTGAAAAGCTCACTGCCTATCTCCTCTGTGCAGGTGATTTTAGTACCTATTCTTACATCTTCTTTTCTTTTTCCGTTAGGTTTAAACTATAGCACAACGGGAAAGGTTGGAAGTAGGACTGTTGTTTAGTTTTTTTTTTTTTGTTTGTTTGTTTTGTTTTGTTTGGCGGTACTGGGGATCAAACTCAGGACCCTGCGCTTGCTAGGCAGGCACTTATTCCACTGAGCTATATCCCCAGTCCCAAAATGATCTTTTTTTTTTTTTTTTTTTTTTTTTTTTAGGACTGTTGTTTAATAAAGACTTTTCTGTAATTAGGAGCTCAAGAAATAAATCAGTGCTATTGTTTTGGTGAAGGTCACTACCAAATAATTCATAAAGTATGAGTCATTTTGGATGTTATTTGAAAGTAAACCACCTACTTTAATAACATTGTTCCTTTTGTATTAAGATCGTGTATGATACTTGAATCATTTCAAGTATCACATTTGGAAAATTATTACTTTTTATCATTTTGGGTACTGCACTGCTTAGTGTATTAATTTAAAAATTACTCTTAGAACTGTCAGTAATTGTACCTACTTATATACCTCCTTATTCTTACCAATTCAAATGAAATTAAAAATGTAAGCCTTGGGCTGGGGATATAGCCCAGTGGAATAAGGGCCTGCCTGGCAAGCGCAAGGTCCTGAGCTCAATCCCTGGTACCACAAGAAAAAGTAAGTCCTTTTTACTATCAAAAATAATTTTAAAAATATTGAAACTTGTTCATGTTTTCATTTAACATCCACCACCCTGTGTTGGCTCATTTCAAAGAGGCTAATTCTAGAAGTCATTCGCTCATCATATATTTAACCTGTACTATACTCGAGGCATTATATGAAGAGGCTTAAACATCATGTCACGTTTCCTACAAAATCAGTACTACTTTTCTGAATTTAGTATCATCAGAGATATGACGCAGAATTATTTTCAAGAAATACGATATAATGGTATCACAGAGAAGGTACTTGACAAACATTGAGGAAGGAGAGCTTATTTTCAATTTGGGGACCCGAGAAAGAGCTGGTACAGACCATAGTTAGCAGGACTGAGTCTCACATGGTGCTCTGAGTGGAACGTGTGCTCTCAGGGGAAGAAGGGGAAGAGCAACCGGGCAGAAGTAAAAAAATACCCAGGGTTGGTGTGCACTCACCGACTCCAACCCAGCCGGCTTAATTTGGCCTGCAGTAATGTCTTGTTTATCCTGCACCATAATTAACATTCTCTAGAATTGTTGCCAAAGTTAAAAAGCAGGAAAACTCCAGGTTTTCAGTTTTTGGTAAAAGAAAAAGATTTATCTACATTCCACACAGCTCTGTTGCAGTAGTCCCACAGAATTTAGCTACAGCCGAGAGGCTGCTGCTTCCGTCACAGGCAGAAATCACCTTCCTTTCTCCAAACAACCAATTTCTTCATTGATTTACTTGTTTCGTTTCTGTAATTGAGTTACTTGCCCCTAGCCAGGATTCCAGGGTTAATATTGTGTGTAGTTGATTGCTGTTTCTCTTCTGCAATGCACCAAAACTTGTAAACTTTATTGAAAGTAATATATGTTCCATAAACATTTGAAATTATTTTTGCAGGCAAATTAAAAACAAGTTTTTTTCAGATGTAATAAAAATTGTAGTTCAGTTTATATTGCGCTCTTTAAATATAATCAAAATAAAATTTTTTATCTCCATTTTAAAGGGCAATTACCCAGGTAATGTTTTTTCTGGATGTCAACAATTTTATGTTTGGAATAATATTCACCCAACTTGGAAGACTACCGCACTGTTGATTGACTGACTGAGCTGTTTTTAGAATGCAAACTTTGAACCTTAAAAAATGGGAATATTATATATGCCTTAACCTGTGTATGTAAAAACAAAATAAAAACAGGGCTACATTGCTCGTAATTCATAGCAGCAGGTTGACAAGGAAGTTTGACTCAATGTCTTTCAGGATTAAAAAAAAATACCTATGGAGGATTATGCTTTATTTTGTCAGCATTGTCTTGAAGGTAGATTTGGACGGATTATTTTTCCCGTCATTTCTTTAAATCTGCAGAAAGGACACACAGTGAGTAACAGGACAAGATTCAATTTCAGGTATCTGGTGCCGCACCCAGCTCATCACCATTTAATTCTGAAAGTAAAGACTAGAATGAACTCCTCCGTATTATACCCGTAGAGATGAGGAAGGCCTCATTTATCTTTCTCAGAAATACTAAAAATCTCAATGCTATGCTGGCTGACTGTGAAAGTTATCTCTCCATTTATAACAGGGGTAGGAGAAAGACCCATGATTCACCAGATTTCAGATGTGTCTTTTGCCAAGGATTAATGGGTAGGTGCTTCATTATTCTGGGGAAAGGTCACAACTGAAAAACACAGTAAAACTTTCTTTAGTTTTAAAATTATACCCCATGCTAGGACCTGAGGCACAGACAGGATGAGTTGTCTTACTATGGCTAGAAGAGTAGTGGCTGCTGGGCCACTGGTAGGTTTCTTATAATCTAGAGAAGGGTCAGGAAGGTAGCTGGACCTGGGTTATGTTTGACAGGAACCTTCCCCCTCGACTGTAGCAGGCTGCTAAAGGAGTCCCACAGGCAATACGTATCCAGATTTGTGACGTCTGAAGTTGTGCAAAAGTTGCCGAGTAGTGTGCTGGAAGAATCCTGAAAATACTCTGTGGTCGAGGTGACATTACAGAATGGCCAGTGATGAAACAAATCAGCACAGAAGCATTTCCAGCTCATGTAGGTGTCACCGGAGCCCATTTCCAGAGCTATATCCTGTCCTAGTCTGATTTCTTTTTAGTAAGATAGAAGACAATTGTTTGAAACTAAGGGTAGAGTCAGGAAGATTTAAAGGATGAAAACATGAGAAGTGAGATAAAAACCGAGGACTGAAACATTGAAATTTTATTTTTCTTTATAGACCAAAATATTTTTGGATAGGAATATGTCTGCGGAATAGAACTGAGTTTAGATCTTTCCAGGGAAGAAGAAGTATTTAGAGTGAAGCAGAATAAAGTGAGCTTCATGTTTGCATATATCACAGTGGCATATGTCGCTCAAAGCTGCTCCTCATCTGCATGCGTACACAGAAGTCACTTCTATATCTGCCTGTTTGCCTAACAATGACTGCCTTTTTTACCTCATACATCTACTATCTTGGATGTTTGTCTCAAGAATCTAGGGCAGTTCTAAACTATCCGAATAACAGAAACAGTTCATGGTACATTATGCTTTGAATGTCAATAAGAATAGGTTAGATAAGCTTCACATATACACCAGTGCTCAATAAATGACTCTACATTTGCTGTGTTCCAGTAAAAATCTTCTGCAGTTAGAGGCGGGACTTTGAGAAGGTGTTCAGATTACAGACCGTTATATATATCAGTGGATTAAGGCGCTGCAGAGTTCAGAGTAGAATGTCCTGGCTCCTTCTTCTGTCCTTCCCTCCCTTCCTCCGTCCGTCTCTCCCTCCATTCCCTCCTTCCTTCCTTCCCTCCCTCCTTCCTTCCTTCCTTCCTTCCTTCCTTCCTTCCTTCCTTCCTTCCTTCCTTCCTTCCTTCCTTCCTTCTCTTTCATACTGGAAATTGAACTCAGGACTTTGCACTTGCCAGGCAAATGCTGTGCTAGAGTTATATCCCTGGCCCTAGAATATGTTGTTAGGAGGTGGGATGCCTTCAGAAGGGCCAAGTTTCTGGATGGACATGACCTGGTAGGGGGTGTGTATCTTGTTCCCTTGCTCCTTCCTCTGTGCTGTGCTCCTGGCATCCACAAGACAGGCAGGTTTTCTCCTCTTTGCCTCTCACCCATGTCAATTCTGCCTGGGAGCCTGCCAGCTATGGACTGTGGTCTTGGGATGAAAATCTCTTCCCCTCTACATTTCAGTGTCAGGAATTTTGTCTCAGTGATGAAGAAAGTGACCAAGCCAAGGATCACCCATGTGTCTACATTCCTTGACCTCAGTACAGAGTTTTACACTTTTAATAATTGTCATGACTTAGTAAATTTTACTCAACTTCAGGTTCTTGAATTTGTGATGGTTTATAATTATTTCAGAAATTATAATAACTTCATAATTTCCCTTATTTAGATAACCTTTGATTTTTGTTGGAATAAATCTGATATAGTGTTTTATAATGCTATTCATATAAGCCAAGTGTGGTAGCACCTGCCTGTAATCGCAGTACTTGGGAGGCTGAGGCAGAAGGATTGCTGTGAGTTTGAGGCCATCCTGGGCTACATAATGAGTTCAAAGCCAACCTGAATTATGTAACAAAGCCCTAGCTAAAAAAAATACTATTCCTATAATAATAAGAATTTATATGACAATGTGTAGCATATTTCTTTTTTCTGTAAAATACTAATACTCTTTTTCATTAAACCTTTACTCTCACTCAGGTTGTGAGTTAGCTACTTTTCTCATTGCTGAGACAAAATACCTGACACTCAAAGGAGGAAAGGTTTATTTGTAGACATTTCAGTGTGTCATTGGCTGGCTCCAAGGCAGAGTGGCACATGACAGGGGGCATCGCAGAGCAACAGTGCATGGCACGCAGAATTTAGCAAAGCATCGAGTGGTGAGGAAGCAGCGAGGCTGGCAGCACCCTCTTTCCATTACTTACATCCTATCCAGACCACACACCCTTAGAGCAAGCAGCCCACACACCCAGTCCCATCACCCGTGCCCAGAACCATGACAAACCAATGAGTGGGCTCATTTAGCAATGACACACCTTTGATCCTGGCACCATACATTGTGGATCCAGTGCCATGAGGCACTGAGGGGACATCTAGACACAAGCCGTAACAGGTTGTTTTATTTATTAGTTCCACAGAGCAAAGTGGAACTAGGTACAATTAACATTATTTTAGTCATCCTTGACCTGCAAAATGCTACAAGCTTTCATATGACTAACAAAATAGCTATTCAAATTTCATTCATAGGTTAAAATTCACTTTAATTTCATAGTTGCCATAAACATTCTTCTGATTACCTTAATGTAAACACAACTGTGTAATAGTGGACATACAAAACTACCAAAAATTGAAAGGTGATACTCACACAGTGCACATGATGTGACTGGTTGTCACAACATGCAATTATACTTCTAGTTCCCGTTTCTGGACATGATTCTATGCAGAGGATGTCTTCAAAAATTAGAGTCAATTTACATATTGAATGAGGTTTGATAAATATCTCTATAAAACATGCAGACAAAGATGTAAACTAATGCTAAAATAATTAGTTTTTCATAAAATTCACAAATATTGTTTATCAAAACTGAAAATGGAAGCACACACCAAGTCCTTTAAGATGCAGTATATGCAGGGAAGTACATTTTCCCCACAAATAAACATTTTACATAGGAAGTTTCAAGAGTGTTCAAAAATCAGTGTAAGCCCTGAAAGATTTAGAGAGAACATTAGATTATCATGAGGTCAATGACATTATAAATCCTTCCTGTTTTATTTCTTAATAGAATTTAAAGATGGTAATCTCCTATGAGATTGCCCTTAAATAACATCCAGGTGTTTAAAATAAAAGACTGAAAGAAGATTTGCATTAAATTATCCAATGAAAAGGGCATATATTAATAGATGATAGAACCTGATTTTTAGTATATTTAAATATTAATATTCTCCCCGTGTCTCTCTTGCTTGCTTATTCTGTCTGTCTGTCTGTCTGTCTCTCTTTCAAACACATCTATGTAAATTGTCAAAAATTAATCAAATACTGTATTCATTAGCTTTTCTGTTTCTGGGACAAAATACCTGATGGAGACAATTTAAAGGAGAAAAGGGAATTTTGGGCCCATAGTTTTAGAGGACTCGGTCCACGGTCAGCTGGCCCGGAGGCAGAAAAATAACGGTGTAGCGGGTAGCAGAGCAAAGCTGCTCGCTCCAGTCAGTCAGAAAGTGGAGCAGCCGAGAAAGAGACCAAGCGAAGGGGCATGGAAAACAGACAGTCCCCAAGGCGACACCTGGTATCAGGCAGCTTTCCCATGACAGGAACAGAATGCCTGACACCTATAATTTAAAGGAGAAAGGGTTTACTCTGGCACATAGTTTTGGGAGTCAGTCCATGGAAGGTGGACTACCCGGCAGAAAACACGTGGTTAAAGGGCAGAGTGCGGGATCGTGGTTCAACACACCGGAAGCAGAGACAGACGGGAGGAGCTGGGGAGGAACACGAACGCCCAGAGACACGCATCTGCCAGTCAGGCCACGCCTCCATCAAGCTCATTTAACTCTGAACTCATCAACCGATTAATCTACCGACACGTGTAGCGCGCTGGTCCGTGATCCAGTCGCCTTCACTGGTGATTGTAAAGCTCCATTTCCGAACAAGTGGCTTTGGGGGACCTTCTAAACCTAAACCCTCCACACATTCCAGGACTCATCCCACATACCGAGACGTGTGCTGTGCTAACCCAGGCTCTCTCAAACCTATCATATTGATAATCAAGACCATGGGCTACATTGCCTTTTTATGTAGTTTTGTGCATCTAAGAAAGAGTTCCTGATTTTCAAAGAAGAGTATCACGAGAGAGAAAGGAAGCCTAGCAGAAGTATCGCCTTCCTAATCTCTCCTTGAAAGACAGAAGTCTCCAATATTGAGCAATCTATTGGTTAGAAATAAATGTAGTACACAAATTCATACACAGGAATTAAAATTAACTAAATTATATGGAGATGAAAATTTGATCTCCAGTCTTTGACAGGAAAAGTATAAAAGAATTTCTGAACTGTAGTACTTTTGAAGCATCATTGAAATACTCTATACAACAAAATGTATATGTTAAAACTGTAATTTTTAGGTCTTAATGTATGTGCTAAGAAACTATCACTAAAATTAAGATTGTATTAGTGATAACTCCCAGCATTTGCTTGTTTCTCTTGTAAAATTTCTTATCTAAATCTTCCAATCTACCATCACCCACAGGTAAACATTAATATGGCATCTGCTTCTCCTCAATATATGTTAGTTTATATTTCCTAAAAATTGTGAGATTAGAGTCAAATCATAGGTGTTTTCATTTTGTTTTGTAATCTGACTTCTTAGACTAATTAATTTGATACTGACTTGTGATAACTACCAGTGATTTGCTTATTTTATTGAGTGGTACACCACTGGATGGATATGCACTGCAGTTTCATTATCCATTTACTAGCTATTGGACCTTAGTGTTGATTCAGCTCTTTGGATACAATGAACAATGCTGCTATGAAAAGCTTTGTGTGTAAGTCATTGTATGCATGTGTATTATTATTTCTCCTGGGTAAACACTTAAGAAGGGAATGTCTGGGCCAAATGGGAAACTCATGTCTAACTTCTAAAAAAACTGCCAAAATGTTTCCCAAAATGGTTGTTCTACTTACATTTTCAAATGTGACTTAGAAAACACTTAAAAGTTGCCAAACCCAACCTCAGAAGAAAATGTTGGATGAACTGAAAATGAATGACTTTCTATGACCTTCAGGATAACAAATACCTTAGAGGGAACTACTATCCTAAAAACTTGAGAGATAAGTGAATTTAAAGAGATACACTATCCAGAATTTGCTTACATGGGTAAAAGATCTTCAATATCACCACTAGTGGAGTCACTTCATGCTTAACTGATAATTTAGATGAATTGTTAGTTGGTGGCTGAATGCTTATTATTGTGAAAGTCAGAAACTCCAAAAGGCTGCAATTAGAAAGAGATCCTCATACCTTTCCAGACTTTTCATGCAGGATACTCCTCCCACTAGGTTCTTTTGTATGAAAATCTCCATTGTGGCCCTCACAGATATAAGGGCAGTGTAGTCCTGTAACCCTATCTCCATATCCCTTTTTAATACAGGTCTACTTTCTAGTGCGATAGATTCTACCAAAAGGTAGTTCTAACACTTGCATGCTTGGCAGAATGAATTTTCACCCATGACTCTTCCCTTTCAGTTCCCTCTTAACAAAAATTTTCAAAGAATGATAACCAACAGGAGAAAAGATATCAAGGAAACAGACTATAAATTCTGCACCTAGCAAATAAATATGGAGAATAGGAGGAAAAAGTTGTACACCTAGAGAAGGAACAAAAGCACACAGAAAAATCTACTTTGAAATACAGACTCATTAAAACTCATAAAGAATATTATCAAATAACTTTCTCTGTGGCCACATCAGTATGACAGATGGGGACCTTTCCAAGGAGCATTGGTGGGGTAAGGCCCAAAGCTGAGAGATAATATAAATCTATGCATCTAGGAATATGACGACCCATAGCTACAAAAAACAAAAAAACCACTAAACACATTTCTTAAGCAGATTCACATAAACCTTCATCCTGTCATATTTACTTCAGTATTTAGTATGTGTCTAGCTTTCCACAATACCAAAAAGTATTAGATATTCCAAACTGTGAGGTAAAACATAGTCCACAGAGATAAAGTAATCACCAAAGAGGACTCAAATGGGAAATATGTATTGGAACTAACAGACCATTTTTTCAATGTTAATTAATATATTAGGACTCACCTAACAAAACAAAACACTCTCAGGAACATTATATTCAAGGTATGAAAGATAAAGCTCAAAAATAGTCTGGGGAGGAAAAGCACTTTACATACAGAAAACAAAAGCAAGAAGACCAGAAGACTTGTTATGGAAGTCATGTGCACGAGAACAGAGTACAGTGAAATCTTTATAAAATTTTGCAAGAAATAAAACCTCAGCTGATATAGAAATTCTCTATCCAGTGAAAATAGATCTGTATCCTTCAAACGTGAAGATAAAATAAAGACCTCTCCTACCGGCAAAAGCTGAAGGAAGGCATCAATAGCAGATATTTCCTGAGAGAAATGTTGAAAGAAGTTTCTTCAGGCAAAAGGAAAATGGTACAGGTCAGAAACGGTTCTATATAGAGAAAAGAAGGTGAAAAAAAGAAATAAAGGTAAAATAAACTGCTATTTTCCTTATTGTTTATTGATCTAAAAAATAGCTGTTTTTGAAACACTAATAGAAACCATGCACTGTAATTTAGTGTATAGATAAAATAAAAAGACACAGCAATGTCACAGAGATGGGACAGGCTGGTGAATCATCTGTTATGAGGGTCCCTTACTACACAAGAACTGGTAGAATGTTATTTTCATTACTTAAAAAATCACTGTAAACCATTGGACAACCACCGAAGACAATGTTTAAAAAGGATTATAGAATTTCTAAGAAATTATTATATGAAATTTCAATTAAAACTAAACAAAGGAGAAAAATGAATAAAGTACCCGTATGTACTATTTTACTTTTCTGCCACCTACTATGAGAGTTCCATTTGCAGTATACCCTTGTCACTAATAGTTATGGTCAGTTCTTTCAAGTTGAGATTCTAAAAAGTGTCCCCTTGTGTTTTAAACTCCATTTCCCTAAGGAATAAGGATATTTAGCATCATGTCATGACCCTAATGCAACTATATATTGTCTTTAGTGAAATGTATGTTTAAAATTTTTCCCAGTACAAAAATTATTTCCTACCTATTGATTTTTGAGAGTTATATATTAATTCTGGATAAAAGTCTTTTATTAAGTCTAGATTTATGAATATTTTCTCTGAACCTATGACTCACATTTCTAACCTACTCAATAGTTTTGGAATATAGAATTTCTTCTTAATACATCAGTGTTGTGTTTTCTTTTAAGTAGCATCTTTTTATAATTGCACCTAAGAAATCCTTCTCAAACTGTTACGTTTTGTTCTATCCCTCTGCTGCATTCATCTGTTTAACTATCTTGCTTCCAAAACCACATTGCTTGATTACTGCAGCTTTAGAACGTGTGTAACAGATAGTTTAAATCTTCCTGCTTTTGTTTGTTTGTTGCTGAGCAGGACATTTTCAGGCTGATGTAATCTCATTGGTCTATTTTTGCTTTGGTTTCTTCTGTTTTCTGAGGAATGTTTTGGATTTCAAAGAATCCTTATAACTTCCAGTGTCCAGAACTTCCCCTGTGACTTCTTCTAGTGGTTTTGTAGCTTCAAATCTTACACTGAAGTACTCAGTTTATTTTGAAATGATTTCTTAAATGGTGAGAGATAGAAATTAATTTTTTTGCATGTTGATATGCAATTTTTCCAACACTGTACTGAAAAGACTACCCTGTCTCTGATGTCTGTTCTTATCACCTTTACATATATCAGTTGGTTCTAGGTGTGTGGGTTTACTTTTAGGCTATTATATTGTATTGGCTTCTTGGGTTTTTTTCAAATGCCAATACCATGTTATTTTGACTTACAGCTTTGTAGTATATTTTGAAGTCAGTTAGGATAGTGCTTCTTGCTTTGCTCTTTATACTGAAGAATTCTTCAGTTATCAGGGTTCTGTTTTGGTTGCACACAAATGTTAGGATTATTTCTTCTAGTTCTGTGCACGTCATTATTTTTGTCTAGCTTCTGCATGTGACCTCATGGTAACTGACTTGAATCTTTAGCCTTTTTTCCAAGAGGATCTATGTAAACTTTTAGCAGTTCATTCTAGCCATTTATTGTGAATATAAAAATATCCAGAGAATTGTGACATTTTCCTGGTTTCTAGTCACACTCTACTTGGTACTGACATTTCATTTTGTAGTATTTGCCCTTTCACGTGATTTAGTAAAGCTGTTGGAAAAAGATTTAACCTAGAATCCTGGGTTATTTCTGTACTCCTTTACATAGAGCCAAGTTTTCTAACGCTAAAATGTCATTCCAGTCATAGTCTGCTAAGAAGGGTAAAGGCATTAAATGTGATCTAGCTGAGAATACTTCCCCTCAGAGACTGCTTACAGGAAGCGCCCACAGACCTGATCCACTTCATACACATGCTCACTTTGTTTTTACTTATTTTTAGAGTTGATTATTTTTCCAGTAGTTGAGATTTACTAAGAACATAATTTAAAATATAGTAAACATCCCTCTCTTCATACTGATCATGTTTAGTTATTGTGTTGAGTATTTAAACTTCAAATTAATTTAAAATACAAAACAAAGCTTATGCCAGCATTAATCCCAGAAAACTTTGTCCCAGGAGGGCTGCAAGAAATAGAACAGAGTGATTAATAACTCTAATGAACTTTGTTTAATGAATATGTTCCTGCTACTGAATAAGAGCCATCAATGCTCTAAGGTAGTCTTATGATGCATGGCAATGTGGGCTGGAGGTATCATCATGCAGCTGGCGTGAAAAGCCCAGATACAAATGACGAATCAAAACTTTTCCTTTAGTCATTTCCTTTACTTAGTTTATTATAGTTGTAATTGTAATTGTGATTGCCATTGTAATTGTAACTGTAGTTTCTCTTCAAAAATGATTCCATAATATCACTATAACACACTTGGTGATTTCTCATATAACATGAATTGTACTGATAATTTTATTCTGCATATGTACAAAAAGTATTGTCTTAATTAAATTGAAACCTGACTTCACCTGACTTTATTGAAATGAAAAATTACCATACTGCTCGATTTTTACCTAAGCCATTTTAGATGAAAACATAAATTTCTCAGGATATTATTATAAACTAGTTAATAGTATTGAAACAGTAAGTCAATAAATGAAGAAGTTGGAGACTCATAGCCAGCTCTGAAACACAATATTGCAGGTACTATGATAAAATATTTGCACTGAAATTATTTTTCCAAGATATAAATAAAGTAGGATAAAAATATTAAGTGCGTGAAGTTTTGTATGATTGGATGATGCAATCTTTCTTGATGCCTTTTCCCAGGCATAGAACAAAGGTGCATGAACTGTATATTAACATATGAGATGACATTTATGATTGAAGGATTAAATGTGCAAAAGCACTAACTACATTATTTCATCTCATTTCTTCAAACCAGGCAATGCTGGCAGAGGGCAGAGGTATATTCACATCCTTAAGTCTGCAGTGACACCTTAAAACAAAATCAGGATACAAGTATCTCATCTTGTATACATGGTAAACTGGAAGAGGCAGTGATGTGTTTTTCTTTTTTCTAAACAGCTGGCATGTTGTTCGTAGTATTGTCCATGAGTAGTGGGTCAAAAAATCTTGAATCTTTAAAATATTGATAATGGCTTTGCTTCTGAAGCAAGAGTCATCTGAATGACAATGATAGTTTGAATATTTTTTTTTAATTTTAGCACTACTGGAGGAAAAAGTATTTTTGCTAAGAAAAAAATCCACAGGTTTGGGTGGAAATAAGAATGAGGAAAGCTAAGAGGAGCTAGAAAAATTTGTGTTGAAAGGACTAAAACAAGCTTAAAATGATCTATTGTAAAATGAACATAACAGTATGTTTGTCACGAGTGAGACAGCTGCTCAGCGTGTCTTCCATACCCCCAGCACACTCAATGAAGGTGAGCCCTCCATGGTTACATGTGCGGGGTAGTGTTCTTCACAAGTCAAACCCCAAAGCACCACTGACTGGAGGATTATTCTGTAGAAAAGACTGAATGATATAAGTTGGTCTGCTTTTTCTCTTTCCTTGGGATTCCTCACTACCAATCCAATGTAGAATTTACCTCAGAGTAGTGCTCTCCTTGAATAGTTCACATTTACTTTTGCAGCCTCAATACAGGTTAGAAAATAAAAGCATCAGTAAGTGTAGAAATATTTTTATTCACACCACTTCAGCAGCAGAAATAAAGCTAATGTGACCACAATGACAATTTAAATTCACCTTGAAAGTTCAGATTATTCAAAACAATGCCTATGCACACTATGAAAACAAGCTAGTTTTCTTTTAAAAATACAAAGTGTTTAATGAATATGTAATAGGTTTTCAATTTCAAAGAGGAGAATGTTTGGCTAAGTAAGTGGATTGGTTCTTAGATTACTAGTATGTAAACCATATCCTGTTATTTATATTTCATAAAATTGACTTCTGATGCTCTCCTAAAATAGAAGTTTTAATTCAGAAGTTGAACTTCTCAAATTCAAATTGAAAATTAACTCACCACTCTGCATTTTACCTAACAAGAGAAGTTCAATCAGTGATAATGAAATAAAATTTTAAGTTGTATTTTGTACAGAAGTAGCAGAGCTTGAGTTCATTAAGTCTGTTTTTATATGCATTAATCTCAATTTATAGGAGAATATAAATTGCAGAATATACTTTCTGCATTTTATTTTTGTTGAACAAACGTGAAATTAGGCCAGTGCACAGGGCAAATATGATTCTTTTGAAAAGTCTAAGATTTTAATTAGGGTTGTTAGGTAAAATACAGGGTGCTGAGTTGAATTTGAATTTGAGATAAACAGTGAATATTTTTGTTAGTATAACTATGTTCCAAATATGTGTTGGATATACTGATACTGACAGTATCCATTATTTAGCTGAAATTCAAGCCTAGCTGAGAGTTCTGTATCTGGATTAGAATCTGGCAACAAATGATGAGTTATTTATCTACAGTTTGGGGGCAAGAACAGCTGTATCATTTCAAACTTCTTAGAACCTTCAAATCCCTGTAGCTATATACTCTATTCCTTCCAGACTTCCTGGTTTGTGTTAGAGTGAAAGAGTGTTTTCAGGAATTTTTGAGGAACTTCCTTTGCTCTTTTGCTTGACCTGTCTGATAATGCCTGATAGAAAAATATAAATAAACAAGTGTCAATATCAAAGAATTGCTTCTTTTTTGGCGAATATACACTAAAATCAGTAAAATAATACTTTCTAATGCTTCTGATTATATCATTGATTTCTTTGGAAGTTACAACTGGTTTATTTCAGTAAACATTTCATTTCAGTTAGTTATGCTTGCTTTGCTTTCATTCTCCTAGTTATTTAATATTAAACTTGGGACAAATTCTTTACATTACTCCATTTTTTTTCCCATTACAGATCCAATTCTGTTAACTTCTAAGAAAATATATTTTATTACATATTCTGATTAAGTCCTGGATTCCTAATACCTATTCAGGAATGCAATTAAGTTGATGGATATTTCCAATGTTTGGTTAAATAAAAAGGGATCCTTTATGAGTTTTTAGATTTGAGTTCCTTTCATGAGTATTTTCTCTGGAATTATTGGTCCTATTAACTTTCCATCTGTTTGCATAAGAAGAGTAATACTGCCTGGAAGCACAGGGTTTTCACATTTTTTTCTTCTTTCATAAAGCCATGTGGGTTTCACTTTAATTCCAGTTTTGTGGAAGTATCCTTCTCTATCAGAATTTATTAAATTGCTACATATAAAGCTAACCAAGGACAAAAATTTAAGTTACCTTAAGCATAGTATATACTTCAACTTGGAAGATGCTCATTAAACTTATCATTTGGTAAGTTTACTTTGTTTTACATTTATGCCATATACTAAAATGTGTGTCTCATTTTTGGTCTCTGTCTCTCTCTCTGTCTCTTTTTTCCTCTCCTTCTCCTCTGTATAGATAAGAGTATTCTAGTGATTAGACTGAGACTTTTTTCTTTTCTCCCTCTACTTTTAGTTCCACTAAGTCTCAGTGTATCTAGTTACCACATGTAGTAACTAGTAACTGATAAGTATCAATTTCTGTCTCTAATCCTAACTTTTCTCCAGAAAACTGGATTTCTACCAAGTCATTATTCAGTCTCCCCACTTGGGAAGCTCAAGCACAAGACAAATCAAAGTTGAACTGTGTAAAATTGACTTATTGGTGTCCTTACACTGCCCTTCCTCCACTGTCCCCAGGATTGCTGTGAAAGCAAGTAGAGACTGAGTCTGTGCTCTGCACTTCCTCCGATGTCCTTGAGAAGGCATGCCATTGGGGGGAGTGTAAGTCTGTACTCTGTCTTTCCGCCATTGTCCCCAGGATGGCCATGCTGGTGAAAGAAGTGTGAGTCTGCACTTTATGGCACAAATGCCATTAAAAGCCTCTTCAAAGAAGTAATGGCAGAAAACCTCTCTAAAAAAGGATAAAGAATTTGACATACAAATAAATGAAGCATATGGAACTCCAAATACCTGTGACCAAAATAAATCTACACTAAGGTACATAATAATCAATATTCCAGAAACTCAACACAAGAACAAAATATTAAGAGCAGATAGAGAAAAATATATATCACTGTCTTGGTTACATTTTTGCCATTGCTGAGACGAAATACCCAACACCCAAAATGAAGGAAGGAAAGGTTTATTTAGCTTACAGTTTGTGGAGGTTTCAGTCCATATTTGGCTGGTTCAGAGGCAGAGTGGCACAAGGCAGAGGGCAAACTGTTCAGGGCAGCAGAGCACAGCAAAACCAACCAGCCAAAGGGAAGAATGGCTGCAAGCAGCCTCCTTTTCTCCCCTACATTGTAAACAGCCTACCCCTACCCAGGGGGCGTGTAAGTCTCAGTCTCCATGTTCTCCTCTTCCACAGGCTTAGGATGTATACAAAGTAAGCATCCTGGCTTCCTGCTGAATCACATAGTTAAGCTTTTAAATTTCCCAAATTAACACAATAAACAACATCCCAGAAGGGTAAGGTCATGTGCTTTTCACCCCAAGATCTACAACTGCTGAGTTACTCAGCTAAACCTCCAGACTCCGCAAGTTGACACAATGTATCAACCATAACAGTCACCTATAAAGGAAAGCCCATCATAATCAGCAGACTCCTCCGTACAAACATTAAAATGAAGAAGATCTTGAAGTGAAGTATTTCAAACCCTAAAGAACTAGCCAGGCATGGTGGTCCATGCCTGTAATCCCAGCATTTGGGAAGGTGATGCAGGAGGATCACTATGAGTTTAAGACCAGCCTGGACTGCAAAGTGAACTCACGGCCAGCCTGGACTACATAGCAAGACCCTGTCACACACACACACAAAAAAAAAAGCCGAAACTGATCAAAAGAGACAAAAAAGATCCCTATGTACTTGTTAGGGGAAAACTCCAAACAGAAGAGATAACAATCATAAATATTTATGCACCACACACAGATTCTCCCAAATATATAAAACAAATATTAACTGATATGAAAAACCAAATAAACTCTAACACAATTGTAGTGGGGAACTTTAATACTCCACTCTCACAAATGGATAGATCAACTAGACAAAAAAATCAACAAAGAAATATTATAATTAAACCAAGCCTATGAAAAACTGGGTTTGGCAGATTTGGACAGAGTATTCCAACCAAACATCAGAATATACATTGTTCTTGGTTGCACATGGGCTGTTCATCAAAATAGATCATTACTGACAAAATATGTTTAAGTAAATGTAGAGGAACTGAAATAATCCCGTGGATACTATCTGACCATGGCAGAATGCAACTGGAAATCAAGGACAAAGGAAACCACAAAAACAACATCAACACTTGGAAATTAAACAACATCCTCTAAACAACCAATGGGTCACTGTGGAAATTAAAGACAAAATTTAAAAGTATATACAATTAAATGATAATGCCAATACAATATACTGAAACTTGTGGGATGCAATGAAAGCAGTCCTATGAAGGCAATTTATAGAGATGAATGTACACATCATGAAAACAGAATGAGCTCAAATAAACAACCTAATGTTCAACCTCAAACTTCTAGAAAAAGAACAAATCAAACCCAAAGCTTGAGGGAGGAAACTATAAAGATAAAAGCAGATATTAATGTAATAGAGACTAAGAAAACAATAAAGGATCAATGAATCAAAAAGTTAGCTCTTTGAAAGAATAAATACAATTGATAAACCATTAGCCAACCTCATTAAAAAGAGGAAAGAAAAGCACAAATTCAAGCAATTAAGAATGAAAAGTGGGAAATCACAACAGATCCCACACAAATCCAGGAAATCATCAATATCTACTATGAGAACCTATATTCTAATAAGATTGAAAATACAGAAGAAATGGACAGATTTCAAGACACAATCAAATTGCCTAATCTAAATCAAGAAGTTATAAAATTCTAAATAAACCAATATCAAACAAAGAAATTGAAAAGATAATTAAAATTTTACTAACAAAGAAAAGCTAGCCCCTGACAGATTCACTGTTGAATTCTACAAGAAATTTAGAGAAGAACTAATACTACTTATGCTGAAACTCTTCAAAGAAATTGAAAGGGCAGCAGTACTTCCAAAAATTATTCCTGGAAGCAAATATTACCTTGATTCCAAAACCAAACATGAACCCAGCCAAGGAAGGAAACTACTAGCCAATCTCCCTAATGAACATTGATTCAAAAACCTTACTAAAATACTGGTAAACAGAATGCAACAAATTGTCAAGAAGATTATATATCATGACCAAGTAGAATTCAACTTATGCAAATCAATAAATGTAATACACTATATTAACAGAATCAATAGATGCAGAAAAAACATTTGACAAAGGCCAATACTCATTCATGATAAAACCCTACAAAAAAATTGGACTAGCTGGTCTTTACCTCAATCTTATAAAATCCATGTATGACAAACCAACAGCTAATATCATGGTTTTTTTTTCAGCTAATATCATGTTAAATAGTCAGAAACTGAAAGCTTTCTCTCTAAAACCAGAATCAAGACAAGGATGTTCACTATCACCAATCCTATTCAGTGTAGTTCTGGAGACATTAGTGCAATTAGACAAGAGAAAAAAAAATAAAAGGAATGAAGATAGGAAAGGAAGAAGTTAAATTGTCACTATTTGCAGATTACATGATAATCTACATAGAAGACCCCAAAAACTCCACCAAAAGACTTGTAGATTTAACATCCAATTTCAGTAGTATAGCAGGATACAAACTCAGCACTCAAAAGTCAATAGCATTCCTGTGCACAAGCAACGAATTCACACAGAGAGAAATTAGGAAAAGCACACCCTTGATGATAACATCCAAAAATCTGAAGTGCTTCAGAATCAACCTAACAAAAGAAATGTACAGTCAGAATTACAGGACCCTGAAAAGGAGATTGGAGGGTATCAGAAAATGGAAAGATATCCCTTGCCCTTGGATAGGGAAAACCAGCGTAGTGAAAAAGGCCATACTGCCCTAATTGCTAAACAGATTCAGTGCAATCCCAATCAAAATACCTTTAGCACACCTCACAGATCTAGAGAAAACAGTCCTAAAATTCATTTGGAACCAGAAAATACCTAGAATAGCAAAAGCAATTCTGGGCAACAAAGGCCAGTCAGGCTGCACTACAATCCCAGACCTGAAATTATGCTACAAAGCTACTGTGACAAAATCAACAAGGTACTGGCAAAAAAAAGGCCTGAGGCTTAATGAAACAGAATAGAAGATGCAGATGCACCCCCAAGCACAATCAGCCATCTTATCATTGAGAAAGGAGCCCACCATGTACACTGGAGGAAAGACAACCTCTTTAGTAAGTGGTGCTGAAAAAACTGGCTTTTCACATGCCAAAGACTAAAACTAGAGCCATGTGTATCATCATACACTAAACTAAAGTCAAAATGGATCAAAGGTCGAAATATTAAATTAAAAACACTAAATCTGATGGATGAGAAAATAGGCAGAAATATTGAAGACATAGATGTAGGCAGAGATTTCATAAAACCCAGACCGCAAGGCCACTATTACCAAGAATCAACAAATGGTGTATCACCTTATTAAAAAGCTTTTTCACTACAAAAAATTCTCCAACACAGTAAAAACACAGCTCACAGAATGGGAAAAAATTATAGCCCCTGTTGTTCCACAGACAAAAGACATATCTGCAACATATAAAGAATTTAAAAAATCAGACCCCCCAAATTCAAAGACCCAATCCAAAAATGGGCATATGAGATGAATACACACTTCTCACATGAAGAAATACAGATAAATATGGGAAAAAAATGTTCAACATCACTGGTCATCCAAGAGACGCATTTAAAGCAACACTGAGATTCCATCTCACTCCAGCAAGAATGGCTATCTTCAAAAAATCTACTCATAACAAATGCTGGTGAGGCTGTGGGGAAACAGGAACTCTTCTCCATTGTTGGTGGGAATGTAGACTAGTGCAACCATGGTGAAAAACAGTGTGGAGACTGTAAAGAGCAAGGATGAGTGGTCCTATTCAAACCAGCCATTCCCTTTCTGGGTATCATCCTAGAAGAATTAAAAACATCATACCAAAGCAAAATACGTGCACCCATGTTTGTAACAGCATAATTTGTAATAGTTAAATCTTGGAAACAACCTACACGTCCATCAACTGAGGAATGGGTAAATTTTTTTTTTTTATATTATGGAGTATTGCTCAGCCATAAATAAGGATAAACTGGAGACTTTTATGGGTAAGTATATAAAACTGGAGATCATACTCATAAGTCAAATACATCAGACCCATATGTATAAACATCCTATTGTCTCACTACTGTGAGAAATTGATGAAGAAAATAGAATCCAAAATGTATACTAGATATTGTGAACTGGGAAGAAATTGTTCAAAAGAAAAGACAAATTGAGATTGGGGAAAGGGGAAAGGAAGAAAGGGAAAAAAGAAAAAATATAGAGAGAGACATGATAGTTAAGATAGTTATACATCTCGCTTCTCTTAGTTCCTTGAAAAGAATGTTTCATGCTAATATTGTTTTAGACAAGATGTCAAGCCTATATTTTGTACTCCGTTTGGCTACTATGAAGACAATACTCACTGAATCAACTACTGGAACTCTTCTACTAACCTGTTTCAAAACCCTATTTTATTGTTTATTTTTTTGTCTTTAAAATAAAAAAAAATTGACTTCTTGCTTTCCACTGCTGTCCCACACCCACCTGTCAAACTCGTTCTTATTACACTATTTTCATCGTTAAATCAATGACACTCCTACCTATTTCTACAAGTAGAAACCCTTGAAAATAACATTGGAACCATCTTTATCTCCACATCCATATTCCACACAACAGATTTTGGGTTTAAAACCTCAAAATCAATACCAGAGCAGTCATTTCTCTCTGTGCTCATCACTGTCATCCTGTCTGCACAGACTACTGTCTCAGGCTTCTTTCTGATCCGCCTGCCACAGTCTTGGTGAACTTCAGTATCCTGTACTTTATTGTTTGTACAACACCAGTGTTCCTTCAACACGTCAATCAAGTTGGCACCTCTTGCTTTAACCCGTCTAAAGGTCTTCCTTTATGCTTCACTGCAAGTGCTTCCAGAATACATGGTCTAGGGCCAGGGATATTGCTCAGTGGCACAAATGCCGCCTGGCAAGTGCAAGGTCCTGAGTTTGCTTTCGAGTAAAAAAAAAAAAAAAAAAAAAAAAAATCAGAGTACATGGTCTGGCTCCTGCCTCTCTGATTCTTATTCAACTCCTGGAGCTTTATTCCCTTTGCCTCACTCCCTGTAGACTCCTCACTCATTTGGGATGGCACCAAGCCTGCTCCTGTGTTGCTTCCTCTTTTTATCATGAATCGCATATCCCAGTATCCAGACAGCTGCTTACTTCCCATTGCTGAGATCTTTGCCTAAACATCTTTTCTTAGAAAACTGTCTTTGCTCAGCTCAGAGTAGCGTTCCTCTCTACTTATGCTCTGACCTGTTTCATGTTTTCTTGGTTGTATATGCTATTACTTGTAGATGTTGCCTGTATTTGCTCATTTTTAAAATCTTTGTTGTGCTTCTTGGATATAATTTATTGAATAATTTGGGCCTAGACTGCATTTCCTGCCTAGCTAATGACCATTTGTCATCACGTGAACTTCTAGATTCATGTGTGACCGTAGAACATCAAGTACACCCACTTAGCTCCACACATTTTCTCCGGCCCTCTGAGCTTTGCTCACGGTCTTTGTCATGTGCAATCATTAATTATTCACATTTCTATCCGAAAATTCATTATTTGAGAAAGACCTCTTCTAGGGCAACACTTTTCAAATCCACCCAAACTCAGTTGCACTTCCTTTATGGTTATTGAGATGGCATTTTGAGGTGCTCTTAGCATATCTTTTTTCTTTATGGACATTGGAGACTCTACGTTCTTCCTGATTTTATCTTCTGCATAGCTCCTCACATATCACAGCCAAATTTTTACTTACTTGTTGGGTAATATCTTGCTTTTCCTCATCAGATAAAAAAGGTCTATGCAATTACTTTTTACTACAGGATGTAAGGATTTTACTTTTATATTTTGCAAACTTCCACTGCTTTTTGTGTAACCAGGAACATGTTTATTACCAAAAGTATATCTCCTAAGTCTCTGTATGAAGTAACTTGCCCTTAGTTGTTATATTTTGGGGAAATAACCTACTTTAAATCAATGTAACACCACTGTCATTAAAGTTTTGAATAAAAATAATTTCTTGGATAACATTATCTGAGATAGTTCCAAAGATACTTTCAAGATTCTTTACTCTTTTTCCATTTATTTTCTTCACAGGTCCATCAGATAGATTTTGGAGAAAATGCAATGAGTACTTTCATTCTGGACTGCAAATCTACAATTTCTGAGCAGTATTGTATTCTTTTTTTTTCATTTTAAAAGTAAAAGAACAAAATATATTAACAAACAGACACAAACTAGCATAAGAAATAGTACAATCAAAACTGATTTACAGACAAGGTGACAGGGACTCAACAATGGTTGTTGCTTTACCTATTGATAACTTCGAAGTGTATATTCATGAACACAGATACAGACATGCAAAATTGGTCAAATAATTAATCATCAGCTGTTCCTTACTATAAAGTGACCTAAGTCAGTAGTACATCTATGTAAGATATGCTGTACACACACACTTACTTTCTTACATATATTTTTTAATATATATAATTTTTTTTTCCTTTCTTTTTCCCTTTCCCTATCTTTCCCTTCCCTTAAAGTGTGATAGAAAAAGAACTACATCAACAACAGAAAAAAAAAAAAGAAACTGAAAAGCATTAACAAAGAGACACAAAGTAGTACAATAACAGTATGATCAGAATTGAATTATAGACAAAGCCACAGAAAACCAACAATAGTTGCTGCATTGCATATGGATATCTTCAAAGTGTATGCTCAGGATAGCACATACAGACATACAAGATTGATCGAATAACCAGTCATCAACTATTCCTTACCATTAAGTGACATAATACAATACTAGAACCATGTTAGCCCTAATGCACATATGTATATACATACATACATACATACATACATACATACATACATTTTTGCCTCTTTCTTTTCTCCTTTCCCTCATCCCATCTGTTCTTTGCTCTTGAACAGATTTCCTTCATGTCTCTTAGTTTATATTCCCACCCTCAGGTTCTTACACCAGTGACACAATACGTTGCCTGCTCATGTACCACTGATTTATTTCACTTATGAGTATGGTTTCCAATTTTGACCATTTGCCTACAAACTCCCCAAAACTGTCTTTCTTTATAGCTGAATAATATTCCATTATATAAAAATGCCACAATTTTTAAATCCAGTCTTCTGTGGATGGACACTTGGGTTGCTTCCACATTTTAGCTATTACAAATTGTGCTGCTATGAACATGGGTGCACATATATCACAGTGATACGATGTTTGCAGATCTTCTGGGAAAATACCCAGAAGGGGAATAGCTGGTTTGAATGGAACCTCTAGACCTAGTTTGGTGAGAAATCTCCAAACTGCTCTCCACAGTGGTTGCACCAGTCTGCATTCCCACTAGCAGTGTAATAGAGTCCCTATTTCTCCACAGCCTCACAAGCATTTGTTATTGGATGATTTTCTGATACTGGCCAGTCTTACTGGGGTGAGATGAAATCTCAATGTTGTTTTTATTTGCATTTCTCGAATGACTAAGGATGTGGAACATTTTCTCATATATTTATTTGCAATTTGTATTTCTTTATCTCAGAAATGTATATTCATCTCAGATGCCCATTTCTGGATTGGGTCTTTGAATTTGCACAGGACCATGTTTTTTAATTCTTTGTATGTTCTAGATAGAAGACCTTTGTCTGAGGGACAGCCAGCTAGAATTGTTTTCCCAATTTGTGGGTTTTCTTTTTACTTTGCTGGTGATTTCTTTAGATGTACAAAAACTTTTCAGTAGGATGAGGTCCCAATTATTGATTCTTTGAAGTGTTTCCCTTGCAGTTTCATTTTTTTTCATGAACTCTCTGCCTACTCCTATGTCTTCAAGATTTTTACCTACTTTCTCTTCCAATAGATTTAGAGTTTCTGTTTTAATGTTGAGGTCTGTGATCCATTTTGACCTGAGTTTGGTGCATGGTGATAGACT
>PVLD010021415.1:6840-31587 GCA_004027595.1 Dinomys branickii
AGCCATAAACAATACAGAAAATACAAAGTTATACAGAATATAGTAGGGAATTAGCACTGGATGTTGTATTACATAGTTATCTTCACATTAGTTAACACAAAAACATTAAAGGAAATACCAAATTATAGAGAAGACAGTAGGGAATTTGCACTGGATGCTGTATAATATAAAGTTATCTTCACTTCTGTTAATACAAAAATGACTGAGGAAATACAGAATTATACAGAACATAGAAGGGAATTAGCTCTGGATGCTGTCCTACATGATGTTACCTTCACCTTTGTTGCTCAGTTACACAGATGATGGCCCATTTGATCATTTAATTTTTCTCCTCCTTCGTTTCCGTTGCCCTACCACTCAATCAGTCATCTTCCCTGTGATAATAACTGTACTCCTGGGTTTATCTATATCCTTGGACTCTCGCCTTTAATTGTTGAGCCCAACGGCCCCCATTCACACCTCTGTTTCAAGGCTGACAAGTGAGAGCCCCAAGCCCATTGTATGCAGGGCTTATAAAGACAAAAACCACAATGAATACACAGGTATAGCAGGGATGTTATGCTTGGGTAACTGTCCTGTTTCTGGCAGGGATGGGCAATGTTCTTTGAATTATTTCTGAGAAAGAACAAGGAACCTTTAAACAATAATTATGTTACCGTACATGATTTTAGCTGTTTGAGGTGAATCGGATCAAGCATGGGGTCAGTCTAGCAAGCACCAGGGTACTTGGACCATTACATTCCCCAGTGGTTTTTGTTAATGAATCAAATCATAGATTCATCAGCTATATCCTCATTGGGGAGGTTTTCGTACCCAGTTTGGAGTATCATTAGTTTGACAGATTGAATCCTCCCCTGAATATATTTTAGCAAACACTTTATAGTGCAGGGACCAACTGTAATCGCTATAAGTAATAGCATTAGTGGTCCAGCTAAAGCTGTTATGAGGGTAGTTAACCATGGGGAAGTTGAAAACAAATTTTGGAACCAATTTTGTTCTTCTCTGTTCATCTCTGTCTTGTACTCTCTTTCTTAGTTGGCTCAAACTTTCTCGGATTACTCCAGAATGGTTGGTATAGAAACAACAAGTTTCTCCTAGGGCTAGACATAATCCCCCTTGTTTTAGGAAAAGTAGGTCTAAACCTCTTCTATTTTGAAAAAGCACCTCAGCCAATGACCTGAGAGATTCCTCTAGTTTATTGACTGACTGTTCTAAAGTGGATAAATCCTGGTCTATCTGTTGACTTAGTTCTCTATAATTTTGATCAGAAGTAACCAGAGCGGCTGTCCCCAATACAGCTGACCCAGCCATGCCTGTGCCCAGTAATGCTGGTGTAAGGACAGGGTTTGCTCTCCTGACTCTAAGCAAACCGGTCGGGGCCAAATGTTGTCTACCACCCTCCCCAGAATAATAAAGCACTTGGGGAAAAATGTGACACAGGACACATAGTTCTGGGGGTCTCTGTACAGCAACTTGATAAAATATACATGGTGTTATGCCAGCAGTACAAGCAAACCAGGCTCCGTGAGGGGCCTCTAAGTGCAGGCTGGGGGAGTAAGTTTGATTTACAGTATCAGTTACATTGGTACAAATATTAGCATAGGGAGATTTTGACAAATCATAAGTTTTAGTTTTAACACAAGTGCCTTTGTAAAGCACGGAGGGTCAGAACAGGTTTTTGTAATAGTCCACTTAGTTGTGTCTTCTGGTTCCATAGGAACAGTCTTAACATGAGAATGGTGAATCTAGTGGCTCTTGTTGGTGACTGTGATAGCTGTTGGTGTGCTTAAGCTCCAGACTGAGCCATCAAGGTGTCGCTGGGCTTTTTAGGAACCGCTTGATGTTCTCTGAAAAGATGATGAGTGGACTGGAGGAAAGGCTGAAGGGCCTGTAGGGTCTTAATAAGTTCTCCGTTAGTTAGTCATCATAATGGAGACAAGGAAACGGGGAGGGGGTTGCCCATACAAGGCATCAAAGGGAGTGATTCCCAGGATTAAGGGAGTACATCGCACATGCACAAGAGCAAAAGGAAGGAGACTCACCCAGTTTTCGCCAGACTCTAAAGCCATTTTAGTAATGGTTTCCTTCATAGTTCTGTTTATTTTTTCTACTTGTCCTGAACTTTGAGGTTGGTAGGCACAATGTAATTTCCAATTAATCTCCAAAGCTGTAGCTAGATTTTGGGTCACCTGAGCTATGAAAGCCAGGCCATTGTCAGACCCCAGAGATAAGGGCAGGCCAAATCTGGGCACTATCTTATATAGAAGCGTTTTGGCCACAGTAAGAGCAGACTCAGTCCAGATAGGAAAAGCTTCTGCCCAGCCAGTGCAGAAGGTGTCTATGAAAACTAGGAGGTATTTGTATCCTCCCTTTCCCAGTCCCATCTCAGTAAAGTCCAATTCCCAGTGGTCTCTGGGGTATAGTCTTCCTTGTCAGACTCACGAGTCTTGGGGTGCCTGCTTGGGGTTCACTCGGATGCACTGTGGGCATTTGAGGCTAGGAGCCTTTGTCAGCTGTGACAGTTTGGAAAGAAAATATCGGTCTCGAGAAACCTCTGCCAGTTTGATGCCCCTTAAGTGTTTTGGAGGGGAAAGTTTTGCCTTTAACTGTTGTGCTAGCCTCAAGTCCGAATCTGAATATGACAACTTAGGCAAGAGCAGAGGCGGAAGCACGGGGAGGAGCTATTGGCCGCACTGGTTTTAGGGCGATAGCTCTTGCTGTTTGGTCGGCAAAGGCATTTCCTCTAGCAACAGGGGAATCTTCTTTTTGATGTCCCCGACAGTATATGATTGCCACCTTTTTGGGGAGCCAGATAGCAGCTAGAAGATCTAGGATCTCGGGGTCATTTTTTATTTTATTTCCCCGTAGTTAAGAGTTCTCTTTCCTGATCGATAGCTCCATGTACATGTACAGTTGCAAAAGCGTATCAACTACCGGTGTACACATTTGTGATTTTATTAGATCCCCACCTTAAAGCTTGAGTCACAGCTATCAGTTCAGCTCTTTGGGCAGAGGATCCAGACCCCTGCGCTTGGACCCGTGTTACCTCAGTCTTGGTGGTCACAGGAGCACCTGTCACTCGGCTGCTTTGATGTAGGTAGCTGCTGCCATCAGTGAAAAGGGTGGCGTCAGGCTTGTTGAGGGGGACGTCTGTCAGGTCCTCTCGCAGGCTGGAGGTGGAGTCTGTGATGTCTACACAATTGTGTAGAGGCACTTGTGGGTCATCATCTGGCAGGAAGGTGGCTGGGTTTAAGGCTGTAGTGGACAGGAGCTCAATATGATCAGGATCCAACAACAACGCCTTGTCAGTACTCCCTTTGCAATGCCTCGACTCTCTGCCACATACAATTGAAAGGGTTTAGTCAGGTCAGGCAGGGCCAGGGCTGGAGCACTCACCAGTACTATTTTCTTCTGTCTCTGTCCAGATTAGAGCCTCTGAGGAGTTTCTCCCTATGGAGGCATGTAGTGGTTGGGCCAATTCCACAAATCCCAAGATCCACAATTGGCAATAGCCCAGGGCTCCTAGAAATTCTCTTACTTGGCGTTTAGTTTGAGGCAACAGCATCCTTAATATTGCCTCAATTCTTTTGTCTGAGAGGGTTCATTTTCCCCCTTCAAGAACATAGCCCAAGTAGGTAACTTTGGACTGGCGAGTTGGGCCTTTTTAGCTGAGACCCGATAGCCTAGTCTGTCCAGCTCCTGTAATAAATTTTTAGTGGCTTCAAGGCAGGATTGCTGATCCTTGCTTGCCAATAGTATATCATCTACATATTGAAGGACTGTAATGGAGGGGTATTCCATGTGGAACTCTTGTAAATCTCTGCTCAAAGCCTCATCAAACAAGGTAGGAGAATTTTTGAACCCTTGAGGCAACCGTGTCCATGTCAATTGACCGGTTTCCCCTGTTTTGGGTTCAGTCCATTCAAAAGCAAATATAGGCTGACTTACCGGAGCAAGGGGCAGTGAGAAGAAAGCATCCTTGAGGTCCAGCACGGAGTAGCAGATGTGGTCTGGAGGAAGCAAGCTAAGCAAGGTGTAAGGTTTTGGGATAGTAGGATGGAGAGTTGTGACTCTCTTATTTACCTCTCGAAGATCTTGGACTGGCCTGTAGTCAGTTGTCTCAGGTTTCTGGACAGGTAACAGAGGAGTATTCCAGGCGGATGTGCAGGGCACCAGAATGCCAAACTCTCGCAGCCTCTGGATGTGCTTGGAAATTCCTTCTCATGCTTGAAGACTAAGGGGGTATTGGTGAAGTCGGACAGGTGTGGCGTCTGGGTTGAGGGTGACCACAATAGGTGGCTGATTGGTGGCCAGCCCTGGGGAATTAGTTTCTGCCCATACCCCTGGAATGTCCTTTTTCCATGTTTCAAGCAATTGGTCATCTGGTTTAGTGTCTTCTCTGTCAAGGTCAGCCAGGAGGACGTATTCCTCCGTGAGGGGACAAGGGAACAGGATGGGTGGAGCTCTAGTGGACTCATTTCTAAAGGCTAGTTGGGGAGCATCTCCGTCAAACGTGATCTGGGCTCGCAGTTTATGGAGCAGGTCACGTCCAATCAGTGGGTACGGACATTAAGGCATTACCAAGAATGAGTGAGTCATAGTGCCTTTTCCTAGATTAGCAATCCTGGCTTGGGTCTAGGGGTAAGCCTTAATTTCCCCTGTGGCACCCTGAGTGTTGGTCTTGGTGGTTGACATGGGGCCCATTGGTTGCTGGAGAACTGAGTATGTAGCTCCCGTGTCAACCAGGAAGTTCACTGGGTGGCCCCCGACATTTAAAGTTACCCTGGGTTCTTGGGGGCCAGAAGAACCCCAACTGTCTCCGTCCCCTTGGGCCAAAACTATGGCCGCTTTTTCTTCCTTTTTCATCCTTAGTTCTGGGCAGTCCTTTTTCCAATGACCCTCTTTTTTACAATAAGCACATTGATTCTTGCCTAAAGGAGACTTTTGTACGCTTTGGGGGTTAATGGCCTTTTTATCCGTGGCCGGTGATTGTTTTTCTCCCAGAGCAATAAGAACTTTGGCCATTTTCTTGTTCAATTCACGTGGGTCTCCTCTGTTGTTGAAGACCTTTTGGGCCACTTCTGTCAGTTGAGATAGTGGTATTCCCTCAAATTCAGTATCTGGGGCTGACTGAGTAACAAACGCGAGGTTTAGGGCGTGACGGTTTTCAGGTGTCTCCGGATCTATAGGAGTGTTCTAGGAGGCGCTCCAAGAAAGCAGACAGAGACTTGTGAGGTCTCAGGCTTACCTCTGTAACTTTAGACAAATTGGTAGGCTTCCAGGCTGCTGCCTTAAGGGCAGTCAGAAGAGTCTGGTGACACTGATCGAGAGCCCCTTACCTCGGTCATCATTTGGATCCCAGGAGGGGCGAGAGAGAGGGAACACGAAGTTCAGTCGGTCCGGGTCAGTGCCAGGGCTTCTGTCAGGTCCTAGGACCAGTTTGCATCCCAGGGCACGGATGCGTTCGCGCTCTGCGTTCACGCTCTTCTGACGTGAAGAGAGTCTGGAGGAGCTGTTGGCAGTCATCCCATGTCAGCTGGTGAGTGAAGAAAACAGTTTTTAGGAGAGAGATAAGCCCCTGGGGATTTTGGGAAAACGAGGGGTTCTGTTCCAGTTACAGAGGTCACTAGTTGAGAAAGGGACATGCACCATGAGGAGTTGGTGTCCCTCATTCCCAGGCGCAGTTTCTCGCAAAGGGAGGAGGGGAGCCGGGGATGAGGGAGCAGAGGAGGTAGAGTCCGGGCTAGGTTCTGAGAATGGACACCCGCTTCGGGTGTGGGAGGGACTAAGGTGAGATGAGGAGTTGGGCTGAGTGGGAGAGGCAGGAAGGGAGGAGGTCGGCCCGGGAGAGGAGAGTCAGGAGGAGCGGGCAGGACTGGCCCCATGGAACTGGAGAGCATACTCTAGTACATTATCTCAAAAAAGAAACAAAAAACAAAACAAAAAAAACCCCAAAAACACAACAGCAAAAAATAGATGATATATAATATGATACATCAAAGCGGATTTCCCTTTTTATACTAAGTCACTGGGATTGTTAAGGATACTTGTGTTTGTTTAGTATTTTTCATTTGTTTTTGATTGTTTTGTGGTACTGGGGATGGAACCTAGGCCTTGCCTGTACTGAGCAAGTACTGTACTACTGAGTTACTTCCCCAGACCTTTTGATTTGGAGACAGGGTCTCACTGGGTTGCCCAGGCTGGCCTTTTTTTTTTTTTTTTTTTTAATTTTATTTTAAAGACAAAAGAATGGAGACATACGAACCAGAAAAGCCATAAACAATACAGAAAATACAAAGTTATACAGAATATAATAGGGAATTAGCACTGGATGTTGTATTACATAGTTATTTTCACATTAGTTAACACAAAAACATTAAAGGAAATACCAAATTATAGAGAAGTTAGGGAATTTGCACTGGATGCTGTATAATATAAAGTTATCTTCACTTCTGTTAATACAAAAACGATTGAGGAAATACAGAGTTATACAGAACATAGAAGGGAATTAGCTCTGGATGCTGTCCTATATAATGTTACCTTCACCTTTGTTACTCAGTTACGCAGATGATGGCCCATTTGATCATTAAATTTTTCTCCTCCCTCATCTCTGTTGCCCTACCACTCAATCATTCATCTTCCCTGTGATAATAACTGTACTCCTGGGTTTATCTATGTCCTTGGACTCTCGCCTAGGGAAGAGATATAGCTGCCTCAGACTATACTATAACATACATGGGTGTATACAAACTGCCACAGTTGGAGGTGGGAAAGCACATATGCTCACAGTGGACCGTCCAGCTCCACCCTGTCGTCGAGCTATGGGTGGGGGCGGGTCCAGTCCATGAGGTGCCCTGAGGCGTGGGGGGGTCCCTCAGCGGAAGAGCCACCTGGCCCACTGTGGGGCAGCCGCGGGGCCCACTTCGGGGCACAGGCTGGCCTTGAACTTGTGATCTTTCTGCTCCAGTCTCCTGAGTAGCTGCTGTTACAGGCCTGTACCATGGCCTTTTTTTTTTTTTTTTTTTTTGGTCTTTTCAGACATGGTCTCACTGTGGTTGAGGCTGGCCTTGAGCTCACTTTGTAGCCCAGGCTGGTCTTCAACTTGCAATTCTCCTCCTGCCTCAGCCTCCCTAGTGCTGGGATTACAGGTGTGCGTCATGCCCTGTCTTTCTTAAAAGAAACAATCTGTAGTATGCTAAACATACCAGCTACTGAATCAAGCTCTCAGAAAACTGAGATTTTTTAAAAAATGAAAATCTTTGATGCTTATGGAAATATAATTTGGAATTGGTTGGCCTGAGGTTTTCTTCCAGTGGATGATGTGGAAACATGGTTTTGCTGTTGCTTTTTCTTGAATGTCAGAATAGTAGCTTACTTACCTGGGGTCTTTTGAGCTTTGGGTCAACTCAGAGAGAAATTTCCAGAAAATAAATCTCATCCCTTGGCCTTTCATCTTTACTCACAGGTTTTGTTTTTCTTCTTTTGCACTTTTCCTGTACCTTACTGAATGAGGGCCAGGCCTTCTGGGCTCCAGGGGAAAAGACTGAGGTCTGCCTGGAGCTGTTGGGCTGGGGCTGTGTTCACAGACAGGCCTTGTGTTGCGGACCCTCCCCTCACACTCCTAGCTTGGTGATTTAGCATGTGGTCTTTTCTTTCCCTTCCCTATGGTCTCCGTTCTTGCTGCTCCTCTCTCTTTATTTTTTCTCAGCTAGCTGTGTGCCGAGCTACCCATTTTGTGTAGTGTGCTTTGCTTGCTGTTCACCCATCTTGTCTAGCCCCTTGCCTGCTCAGCCTGGCCTAAAAGGCAGGGAGACATCCTGTGCTCTTGGTTTCATTTCTTGGCTAGGTCCTGTGCATCTACCTTGTCACCTAAGCTCTTCCAAACAGGCTGTGTCAAATGGACCTGTACCCTAGCTCCATACCCAGGGCCTGGTGGGGCTGTCTAGTGGGCTGCCCTGCCTGGCTGAGCCTGTCACCCTGTGTGGAGGCACAGTCCTCTCGGGACTGGGTGCAGGGTACACAGTGCTAAGGGTGATTCACAGGAGAGAAAGCTCAGAGAAGAAGGGATGGTGGGTTGAATGAGGGTGTGAACAGTGGGGGAAGCCACCTGTGTGAACTGGAGGGCCCTGGAGAAGAGTCCGAGACAGGAAGGACAGCCACAGGAAGGCCTGGGTACTACCCTCCATCTGACAAGTGTTGGTGCCGGGCTTTGTACTCGTAGACACAGAAGGATACAGGCTGCTCTGGCTGGGACTCATTATTTTTGACTACTAGCCACCTAAGATCTATTGGTCAAAAGCTTTGATGTGGCTCTGGTATCCCTTTTTCCTCCCCAAAGAAATGGACGTTTTTTTAAAGGAAATACTTTTTTGAATAGGCAGTGTATATACACATTTTTAAAAAGCAATTTACTTTCGGATTCTTCCTACTCAGTCTGGGTAGCTGTCTTTCACCTCTTTTCCTCCTTTCCCATCTTCAAATAAATTGTCTTTAATTTAAAAAAAATGAAAGAGTATTAAAATATACTTTGGAGAAATATTGTACTTTATTCTTGCTCTCACCTGCTCTGTCTGCCCTTGTGGATAACCACTTTTGTATTTTGAACATTCTGGTTTTTTCTAGAATCTTATTTCTCTTGTACTAGATAAAAGATAGGATATTGTATAAACTATTTTACACCTTGCTTTTTTTTTTTTACTGAATAGTGTATTCCACAGATTTTTTGTGGGGCAGGGGGATGGGGCTCTTGCTGTGTAGTTCAGGCTGGCCTGGAACTTGCAGTGATCCTCCTGCCACAGCCTCCTGTGCTGGGATTACAGGCTTGTGTCACCACATCTGGCTATAGATTTTCTGTATCAGTACATGGAGAGCCGTTGTTATTGTTTCAGTGTAATATTATGGTTTTAAAAAAATTTAATCTGCTAACCTGAAGAAAGGCATTTGGGCCATTTCCAGGGTGCTGTTTTGTGACATGCCTGTAGTGCGTTGTCTTCTGTATGCATCATCTCCCACATGTGCATGTGGCCCTCACGGTTGCATCCCACAGTTCACGGTCGGCAAGGAGACACTTGTCATTTTGACAGATTTTGTGCAGTCCGCTCCAGTGGGGGTGCTGCTTATCACCTTCCCGCCAGCCCATCGGCGCCTGTGTGCTGGAGCCATGTCACAGCAGGTGTAGTCAGCTGTTTGGGTTCCTGCCACCCCGACAGGTGTACGTAGTGTCTCAATATAGTTCTTTCTTACATGCTTGTGAAGAGGAGCTGACCATGCTGTCATGTTTAAGGACTTACATTTTCCATGTTTAAGGAACAGTATGTTAACGTTTTCTGTTCTCAGTTTTCTGCTGGATTGTTGCTCACTTCTTGATTTTTTTGTATAGTTTTAGAAGGTTCGTTTATGGGGTTATAAGTTGCATGTATTTTTCCAGTAAGCACTGAGATTGAGGGTTTGGCCTCCCTGGGCCTTCAGTAGAGGGGATACGGCCTGGGAGAGAGAATACAGAGCCTCACCACAGTGACTTGCCCTCTCTTCCCTTGGAAAATGCAGCAAGATTGGTTCTTTGAGCCACATGGGTCAGTGCTGGGCACATAGAACTCAGTAAACCACACCCATTACCTTGGTATAGTTGACCAGAAATTATTGCAATTGAGACAGATTCTTCCTGCCCTCCCCTCCCCTCCCCTTCCCTCCCCTTCCTTCCCCTTTTACATTGTAAACAGCCTACCCCCACCCAGGGGGCGTGTAGCTCTCATACAGTCTCCATGCCTTCCTCTTCTACAGGCTCAGGATGTATATAAAGTAAACACCCTGGTTTCCTGCCGAATCGCTCAGCCAAACCTCTAGATTCCCCAAGTTGACACAATGTATCAACCATAACATTCCACCCCTTGTCAACTTGGCAACCAGACACATTTCTTTAAACTAGTTTCCAAATACAAAGACATGCTTATATTAGAACCATAATAGCAGAGGAGAAACAGTCCCTGGTAAGGCAGGCAGAAGGCAGTGAGCAGCAGCCCCAACCCTGCTTTCTTCTCTGTCACTTTATATTCCATCCAAGCTACCAGTGTATTGATTGGTACCACCCACTCCCAGGGTAGGCCTTCCAATTACCACACCCATTCTTAATCTGTACTCACACCCTAATCCAGCCTCCTTTCAAACTCACCACCTATGACTGCCTGAGGCTTTGATGGGATATTTAGATACAAGCCATAACATGGACTTCAGAGAAGGTGGGAAAAAGATCCCTTCTGTTCTAGGTCCAGAAGGAAATGCAAGTATGTAGTAGGGAGAAGGGAAGAGAGAGGGTGTACATAGACCCTAGGAAAGTGGTTCTTTGGGTAGGTCACTCTGGAAAAAGCTGGCCACTACAGTGGGGATCCCAGTGTATAAATTACATGAGTTGACCTTGAAGGGTACTTGGTGGAAGTACCTCCTATCTTCAGAGGGGCATCTTAGATGGTGACTTTGGAGCAGAGAAGGGTACCCACCTACGAGGAGTGCTACGCTAGACTGAAGTGGAGGCAGTGTGGCTTAGGAGAGCCTGGAGCCTCATCTCAGCTCTGTGATTTGCCCCTTGCCCCCCCCTTTGTATTTGTAAAGTGGCTCCCTTGCAGAATTTTAACAAGACCTGTGCTGTGACCCACCTGGGCCATTGCTGAGACAAATTAGTGCTCAGTAACTTATAGCTGTCACCTGGGTGCATTTGCCACTGTGATGCATTTGAAGGTCACAGTATCACCAGGCCTCACCTTCCAAGGCCTTGAGTTCATGTTTTCCATGATATACGTACATGTGCTCCAGGACAGCCCCTCTCTCATGTCCTGCTTACCCTTTGGTGGTTAAAGCAGGAGAGGGAGCACTGATGAGGACAGTGCATATTTGGAGGGCAAGTTAATAGCACTTCCTTGGCCTCTTGGCCCAGGTTTCTAAAGCAGAACATTTTCTGGGCACAGGGCAGATGAACATAACTCATTAAGTTGTCAGTGCTGGAAATGTGCCCCTTAATTATTATTTTTCCAAGCAAAGCAGGACAATAGCAGTGCTTGAATAAAAGCATGTGGCTAATAGAGATAAAACCAAAAGGAAAATAACAACTTTCATTTCATTTTGGTTTTTGTGTTTTGACATTTGGCAGCACACTTCTAATCTTTTAAGAATTCAAAAATTACATGGTATGCAAACCTTCTGTTTGTTTATGCTTGTTAAATTTAGTGTGAAATAGACTCAAAAATCCCCTTCCTGTTCCCTGTCAGCTTGCTGTGTTTTGATTTTCTTCTGAAGTGGGTGTGGTCAAGGGACAGTAGGTTGGAGAAGACAGAAGCATGTGGGGCACATGAGTACTCATGTTGCACAAGTAAAAATAGTTAGCCTTATTTCCTACAGGCCCTTGTTCCTTTATTTCCTGCAGTGCTTTGTCTTGAACTTGCAGTTATCCTCCTACCTCAGCCTCCTGAGTGCTGGGATTACAGGCATACACTACCACATCTGGATATCAAATGAGTCTTGGCCAGGCATAGTGGTGCATGTCTGTAATCCCAGCACTTGGGAGGCTGAGCATGAGGATCCTTGCAAATTCCAGGCCAGCCTGGGCTACAAAGTGAGCTCAAGCCCAGCCTGAACTGCTGCATAGTGAGACCCTGTCTCAAAAAGACAAAAAAAAAAAAAAAAAAAAAAAAAAAAGACTCACTTTGAACTGGTGTGTGGTTGTACATGCCAATAATCCCAGCACAAAGAAGGCTGAGGCAGGAGGATCCCTGTGAGTTTCAGGCAAGTCTGGGCTGTACATAGTGAGTTGAGGACCAGTCTAAACTGTCTCAAGGAAGATCTGTCTCAAAAAAAAAAAAGTCTCACTTTGTTGGACTTAGGAATGAATCCAGTTTAAGAATGTTTTTCTGGAACAAGAACTTGTTCATAAGTTCAGGACTTACGGTACAACAATATTAATAGGCCGTGTTTTATATTCAGTGTGGGCATTTGGCAGTTTGGTGGTGCAGGTATGGTTGATCAGAGAGCTCCAAGGAAGAAAGGGGAGGTAGTGTGAGCACATGAGGCTGCACTCAGGTGCCCTGTAGAGTTGTTCATGCCCATAGCAGATGTGTGCCAGGTCCTGTGCCAGGCCCAGCATGCAGCAGTGAGGAGACACTTGGGGCCTCTTTCCCCTCACAGTCTTGATCCAGAGGTCGTGGGAGGGAAGCCGGAAGCCCAGACAAGCTCTGGGGCCTCTGGCTCTTGTCTACCTGGTAGCAGGTGGTAGATCCTGGGCATAGGAACCCTAGAGGCATGGGGAAGAGGGAACAGACAGGAAATAAGAAGCAGCAGGTTCAGTTTTGTCCTGAGATTTGTGTGTCACAGAGCTGTGTACAAGGGTCCCTGTGCTATTTGTGTTGTCAGTAGGAGAAAGAACACTTCTGTGCACAGGTACCTGAGTGTGCCCCTCTACCCTCTGTTCCTCTGGTGCTCAGTGGGTTCGTCTGTGCCTTTTTTCTGGACCCCTTTGCTGACAGCCGTTTGTGGTTCCCTGCTCTCTGCCAGCCCTGTCACCTGCTCCTCCTGGATGTAGAGGCTGACCTTTTTTTTTAAATTTTTTTATTTTTTATTTTAAAGACAAAAGAATGGAGACATACGAACCAGAAAAGCCATAAACAATACAGAAAATACAAAGTTATACAGAATATAGTAGGGAATTAGCACTGGATGTTGTATTACATAGTTATTTTCACATTAGTTAACACAAAAACATTAAAGGAAATACCAAATTATAGAGAAGATAGTAGGGAATTTGCACAGGATGCTGTATAATATAAAGTTATCTTCACTTCTGTTAATACAAAAACGATTGAGGAAATACAGAGTTATACAGAACATAGGGAATTAGCTCTGGATGCTGTCCTATATAATGTTACCTTCACCTTTGTTACTCAGTTACGCAGATGATGGCCCATTTGATCATTAAATTTTTCTCCTCCCTCATCTCTGTTGCCCTACCACTCAATCATTCATCTTCCCTGTGATAATAACTGTACTCCTGGGTTTATCTATGTCCTTGGACTCTCGCCTTGGGAAGAGATATAGCTGCCTCAGACTATACTATAACATACATGGGTGTATACAAACTGCCACGGTTGGAGGTGGGAAAGCACATATGCTCACAGTGGACCGCCCGGCTCCACCCTGTCATCGAGCTGTGGGTAGGGGCAGGTCCAGTCCATGAGGTGCCCTGGTCAGGGTCCTCAGGGGAGCAGCCACGGGGTCCACTGCGGGGGAGCAGCATCGGGGCCCACCGCGGCACAGCTGCGGGGCACACACCCCCATCAGGGCGCCCTCTGTGACCCTTTTGGCTCTGTCCCGTTGCCTTGATGCCAGAGGCCCTTTCTTCTCCCACCTCCTCCTGATCTCCAGCATTACCGTTCCCCACCCCGTGCAGCTGGGCAATGGGTCTTTGAAGCTGAAGCTGCGAATGCCGAAACGAGGGCGTGGGCCAGGGGTGTGCCTGGAGCGGCGACCTCCTTCTGTCTCGTCTCCCTCCGACTGCACCATGGCAGATCTCCTATCCCCTCCTCCAGAGGACGTTTTGCTTAGTCTTTTTTTTTTTTTTTTTTCGTTTTGCTTAGTCTTTCCGAGGGTTTCAGTTCCCATTTCAATCCTTCTCGAGTTCAGGATATCCACCTCTTTCCTTTCAGTTCTTCACATGTTGCTATATTCCTATGTTTGAGTGGCATTCCTCCGGGAGGTTCTCTCTCTGCTGCCTACCCGGTTGCCATGGGTTCATACAAGGTTCATATATGCAAGCAGTATGGAGACACTCTTGTTCCTCGTATTAGTAGTTTGGAGTGAGTTCTGAAGCCTGTGGACTCGTCCCATTGCTGTCAGGAACAGGTGGTGATTGCGCAGGCCGCGGAGGCTCAAGGTGCTCACAGAGGGTGTTCAGGGTGGGAGCTTAAGCCCAGTAACTCAGTTCATGCTTCCTGCTTGATGTTGGAGTGAGAAGGGCGTGGGGCCGTGTGATTCATCTCCATCTGCAGCTCTCTCTTGCTGTTGTGCTCCAGTTCCCGTTTGTTCCTTGGCTGGATCCCTGGGAGTTGCTGTGGCTCTGATGTCGCTGCCGATGCACCCCACCGCTCCCCACTGGCAGCCACCCACCCAGTGGAGAGGCAGGAGGCCACAGCCTCGAGGCAGGCATAGAGCTGGGCGTGGTGGGATGTGTACTGGCTGCTCTGGCTCCACCTTGCCTCTAGGTGCTGATTAGGAAGGTTGCTGCAGGGTGGGGACTCCGCTTCAGTGGCTGTTGCAACCTTTCATCCTCACACTGGGTTTGACAACTGCTCCCAACCGCCATTGCCTCTTTCCCTGGCTGCGCCCTGTCCTCTCCAGACCCGGACCAGCTCTTGGAACTCCGCTCTCGCCTGGCCGAGTCGGGAGGCTTGCATGAGCGTGGGTCTCCGAAGCTGAAGCTGCGAGTGCTGGAACGAGGGCTTGGGCCAAGAGTGTGTTTGAAGCAATGGCTTCCTCTTTCTCTGTCACTTCTCCCTCTGACTGTGCTGCGGCGGCCCTCCGATCCTTTCCTCCAGGAGAGGTTTTGCTTGGTCTTTCCTAGGGCTTCAGTTCCCATTTCATATCCTTCTTGGGTTCAGGGTACACACCTCTCTCCTTTCTGTCTTCATGTTGCTATATTCCATTGTCTGGGTGGTAATCCTCTGGGAGGTTCTCTCCCTGCTGCCTACCCGGTCGCCATCTTCCCGAAAGTTCCCAGGCTGACCTTTTTGCCACTCCTGTCTCTGTTCTCTTGCCTGTCTTGCCAGCAGCTCCACAGATATTTGTTGGAAATAAAACTAAGTATTCTGCCCCATCCCTTGCTCTGGACCCTCTCTAGTTTTACCCTTTGTTAAGGGCAACCCTGTCCTGAGTGTTCTTTCTCTCTACCCTACCCATACTGACATTCGGTTGTTAGGGTTCTGTGTTCCTCTCTACATTTATGGCCATTTGCTGCTCTTTCCATTCCCTCATCATACCCAGATTCAGGCCCAAATGTTTTGTCATAGCTCTGTTGTGGCATTGAAGCGTCTTCCCTTCCTCTGTCTGCCCTGTCTTCTCTCCCCTGCTGCCTGATGAGGATTTCAGACATGCTGTTCTGACCACATCCATTCTCTGTTCTCAGACCAAACAAAAAACCAGCTTTAGTAACTTTCCTTTCGGTAGTACTTCCTAAAACAATTTTAAGTGGTGTGCATTTGAATATTATTTTTACTTTTTTATTTATTTATTTTTGAGACGGGCTGTTGCTATACCTAGCCCAGGCTGGCCTCAAACTCACAGCAATCCTCCTGCCTCTGCCTCTCGGGTGCTGGGATATGGGTGTGTGCCACCATGCCTGGCCTAATAAATCTTTATCTTAAAATTGCCTTAGTACTTTGGCAGTTAATTAAAGAGTTAAACATTAAATCAACATAGGACCCAGCAATTCCATTTATCAGTATATACACAGGAGAGCTAAAAACACATCTGTGTAAAAATATGTACACAGATGTTCATATTAGCATTATTTGTAACAGCCAAAAAGTTGGGGACAGCCCAAATGCCCATGAACTGATGAATGGATAAACAAGATGTGGTTTATCCATGCAGTGGAAAATGATTCAGCCATAAAATGCAGTGGGGTGCTGATACCTAGTACAACATGGATGAACTTTAAAGCGTGATGCTCAGTGAAAGAAGCCAGAAACATATTGTCTGCTTCCTTTTACATATATATAAAGTAGTCAGAATAGAGAAACCTGTAGAGACCAAAAGTGGACTTGTAGTTGCCAGGGACTTGGGGGCAGAAGGGTAGAACGCTAATGGGTATAGGGTTTCTTTTGGGGACGATAGAAATGTTGTGGGTTTAGAGAGTAGTGACAGTTGCATACCATGTTGGATATTTTTTGAGATAGGATCTTTTTTCCTTCCATGCTGGGGATTGAACCAGGGCCTTGCACATACTAGGTAAGTGTTCAACCACTAAGCTGCATTCACCAGGCCTTGAGATAAGGGTTTACATTATATAGTTCAGACTAGCCTGGAACTGTGTAGCCCAGGCTGGCCTCGAACTCGCAGTGGTCCTCCTAATTTAGTCTCCCCAGTGCGGGATTACAGGTATGCGCCACCAGGCCTGGTTCATTTGAAATATATTTTTTAAAAAAAGACTAAAGCACTGAATTGCATGCTTTAAAATTGGTGAATTTTATTCTTGATAAGTTGTATCTCAATAACAGTGAACAAAAAGGCATTCTTCAATACTATAGTAATAATACTTCATATGTATTGTTACCCAAAATTGATATTTGAATTTAAAAGCAAGTTGATTTAAAGAAAAATATTCAGCAAACAGTTGCATAGCTTACAGCAAGGGTCCCTGGGTCACTCAGAGCCCTTGCCCCAGAGCGAGTGCTCTTGTTAGTGGTGATCACTGCCTGTTCTGGAGCTAGTGGCAAGAGTCTCTAAATGTAAACAGCTAAAGTTGTCAAGTCCAGGGCTCTTTTCTGTTTTTAGGGGGTGGGTTACAGTCTCTTGCAATGTAGTTCAATGTGTGTGAGGCTCAGTTCAGATTTCTCAGCCTGCCTGGTGAGGCCTTGGTAGTGAAGCTTTTTTTGTAGCATGTCTGTCCCTGCCTGTCATCCTGCTGCTCAGTAAGTACACCCTCTTTAGGGCACCTGCTGCTCCTGAAGCACTTGCTCCTCCCTCTCAGTCTTACACAGTGTTGCAACCATTGCACGTGATGGCTTCCAGCCTGTCCCTGTCTTCTCAGGAGCTGCATGGAGCAACCAGTGTGGAGTCTGTTTTTATTGTCCTGTGTGGAGTTATTGTTTCCTAGCGCGCTGGAGACCGTATCTTGTGCTTTCATAAATCCCTTGTGTCTGCTAGTACCACCTTCTTTAGGCACAGTGCAGAAAGTACTTGTCAAATCTAGTATCAACTAGACTATCAGTATGTCTTTGTGACTATGAAATGATACTACCAGAGAGAATAGTATGTAGGCATGGTGGCATATGCCTGGAGTCCCACCTCTTGGAGAGCTGAGGCAGTAGGATCACTTCAGCTTGGGATTGGAGACCAGTCTGGACAAGGTAGGAAGACTCCATCTCAGAAAGACACAGGACTAGCCAGGCATGGTAGCGCACACCTGTGATCCCAGCACTCCAGAGGCTGAGTGAGGCAGGAGGAGCACCAGGAGTTCAAGACCAGCCTGGACTACATAGGGAGACCTGTCTCCAGAAAAAGCTACTGGAGTAAAACCTAGGCTGTTTGCCCCAGAGGTGGAGAAGGCTGTGGGAGCCACAGAGGGCCTGTATGTATCCTTCCTTAGTGCTCCAGTTCTCCAGGGGCCAATGGGATCACGTGGCTCCTTTTGTTTGTGCCTCACATGCGGTTTGAATGTATTATCTTATATGTTCTAAACAGTCCCTAACAAAACATTTAAGCAAACAGGAGCAACAGGAAAATAAGGTGCCTTTACCCTATTCTGGAGCAGACTCTGACATTTAAAAGTCAGGAAGGAACATTTCCTCCCAGTATAGCCAGTCAGTGTTTTAGAGTAAATAAAACACTGGGAACGTCTCCAGCAGAGGAGGAAAAGTAGTATTTTTATTCTGTACCAAAAAAGGAAGTTTACCTCCTTGCTTTAAAAGGCCCATTACAGAGGAGCAATGCAAACTTTTCAGGTCACTAAATTTGATGTGGCTGTTTTAGTGGAAGATACTGTTACAGCTAAAGTAGCATCATTTTTTAAGGATATGATTTTTTTTTAAATCACATTTTTAGGGACTATTCTGGAGTTCATGTGGTCCTACCTGCTCTGCTCAACTGAGTGTGCTATGCTGCTAGCCTGTAGACCTTACACTTCTTAAAGTAGAGCTTTCTTTGACACCATCAAAGCCTCTTCCCTATTGCTGGTGTTGGCATTTCACATACTGGGTGAGTCCTGAGGCCTTTCCACTCCTCTCTCTGCTCCTGCCTGTCTGATTCAGTAAGCCTGCTGGGAAAAGGAGCTCTTGTGAGCTATTGAACAGATTAGGAGGACAGGTGGTTCCCTGTCACCTTCTGGCCCCAGACACGTTGATAAGAGGGCGCTTTCTAGGCCTCAAGATTTAGCAAGGGAGAAATTTGTCATTCTGGACTTTCAGTTTTAGATTTGTCAAAGCCAGAAAGGCTAAGAATAAGGGATAGACTGTTTCTGACCCTGGTCCGGTCCTTTCACTTGCTGGTAGTGCAGCCTTGGGTCAGTTAGTTGCATGACGTTTTTGTGCCTGTAAAATGGGGATAAGAAGACCTGACTCCTTCCTAGGGTTGTTAGGGGGATCTGTGAAGTGCTTAGAACAGTGCCTTGGGCTCAGTCAACTCTGGCTTATTTACTGTTGCTGTTTTCTACTGAGAGCCTCTTCTGTTTTGCAGTGCCCTAGTTCTGTTCTGCTATAGACCTAGACCTCAGCATCTTCTTTTTAGTGCCCTGGTCCCCGGTCCTGCATCCTTGCTGCCTTTGAGAAGAATGAAGTCACTGTGGCACCGGAAACCCCAAAGCAAGCTGCCGACACCTGGCTGAGGGTCCTGCAACTCACTCCCCTGACACCCAGGAGATGGGGACAGCCTAGCACTTAGCAGCACCACAGCCACTAGCCATGTCTAAATGAAGCACGAAATCATGGGAACCCGAGATTTCCCCATGCAGCTCTGCATTTTTTTTTCAAATGTCTCAAACTGGAAAGTTGTGCTAATATAGGCCATAATGACCCATAGTGTTGACTGCCTGGCATTAGTGTGTTTCCTGTGGCAGAGTCACAGTGTACTGTAAGCAGAGAACTGTGTGTGTCTGCAGTAGAAATGGAGAGCTAGGCTAGGCAGGCCCCAGGCTACCTTTGTCAGAGGCAAGGTGTTCTGAGGGCTGCTCTTACATTTCCAAAGGCCCAAGGAAAGTTGTCCCTTTTGCTTCCCACGAAGCCACAGAAGCCAATAGAAACATTTGCTGTTTGTCTTGTGGCCAGCTCTCAGCCCATGACCTGTGGCTGGACTTGAGCTCCCAGGACACCATGGAAATGGCAGGGAACCAAGTTCCTTGTCAGAACGGGGCCTATGGGACCAAAGGGTTTGGGGAGAGTGTCTGGTAAAAGCTTCTATGGTTCCTCAGAGTAGTCACAGCACTCTACCTTGGTCCCTGGTTTTCCTAGTTCTCTAAGCTTTTTCTACCATGGTGTATGTGTATAATTTTTTTTTTTTTTTTTTACATTTTTTTTGGAGAGGGCTTGAGAAAGAGTGTTCCCTTATATAGTTCAGGTTGGCCATGAATTTGAAGTGATCTTTCTGCCTCAACCTCCAGAGTGCTGGGATTACAGGCCTATGCCACTGCATGTGGCTCTTTGTACATGATTTTTAAATAATGGTGTTCATGACTTGGTCTTTTGCAAAACTAAGGGGTAGAAGTGAGGTGGGGCAATATTAAGGAATTCTCATTTTCCTTTAAGTCATGTTTTATGCATCCTGTTTGTACAGTTGTCAGGTTTTTTTGGGGGGGGCGTACAGGGAATCGAACTCTTGACCTCAGGCTTACTAGGCAAGTGCTTTTGCCACTGAGCTATATCCCTAGCCCTGTCAGAGTGTTTGGTTCTCTACCCTGGGAACAGATTCAGGCTCTGTCCTTGCTCCTTGCCTAGACTAGGCTCAGAGTTGTGATCTGTGCCCCAGCTTTTTAGAGTGCTATAATTATAGACATATACTGGGATTACAGGTGTGTGCCACCATGCCCAGCTTCTCTTGCGGTTCTTTAATTATACAAATACAGGGCCGGGGATATAGGTCAGTGGAGCCCCTGCCTGGAAAGCTCAAGGTCCTGAGTTCAATTCCAAGTACAAAAAAAAAAAAGTTTTTCTTTAAGCCCATTTTTTGGATAGTAATATAAAATTTGGCTTCCCTAGCCAACAAAAAGTCACTGGAGCTGGGCATGGTGGCGCACACCTGTAATCCCAGCACGCAGGAGGCTGAGGCAAGAGGATCATTGCAAGTTTGAGACCAATCTGGGCTACAATATGTGTTCAAGGCCAGCCTGAACTGCACAGCAAGACCCTGTCTCAAAAAAAAAAAAAAAAGGAAGAAGTCAGTCACTGGAGCCAAATGTGGTGGTGCACACCTATAATCCTAGCACTTGGGAGGTTGAGGCAGGAGGATCGCCTCAAGGCCAGCCTATACTGCATAGTGAATTCAAGGGCAGCCTGAATTATATAGCCAGACTTTGTCTTAAAAAAAAAGTCATTGGAATGAAGATGTCTAGGTTCAATTAGTGAAGAGAACATTTCTTTTTGGCTGAAACCTCACTTTTTCCAGGTGTGGGGGAGATAGAGGGATTTTTTCCCTTTTCATTTTTCCCCTCTGCATGGGCCACAGTTACTGGGTTTTAAGTTAATGCTAGCTTAGCTGAGGCAGAGCCATAATAGTCCTTTCTCTTTAGTCTGAAATGATTACTGTTGAAAAGAATGTGGCACTGTCCATACTGTCCTGACTGGGTTGTTGTCTTCTGGAGGGCCCGTTTGGCTTGGTCATGTGAACTGTGCTTGGCCATGTCTGACCAGGCCTCCAGCAGTGATTGTCGTGCCCTTTTCTGCAGTAGGGTGGTGGAGGTGCACCCCCCTATGGACTGCACACAACAGTGATAGCCGGTGAGTCGGGTTGCTGAGTGTTCCACAGGTTCTGGGTTCTGGCACACTGCGTACCATGGTTTTCACTTCAGTGTGCTTAAAACTGAATAGGCAGCTGGTGAAGAATGTGGCATCCCCTTGGCTGTGTAACTGATTTATTCCACTTTGGGATTTCCCCTCCCCTCCCCTCCGCTTCCTTTTTTTTTGTCTTTTTGAGACAAAATTCTCGCTATGTAGTTCAGGCTGGGCTTGAGCTCACTTTGTAGCCTAGGCTGGCCTCGAACTCAGTGATCCTCCTGCCTGAGCCTCCTGAGTGCTGGGATTACAGGCGTGCGCTACCACGTCTGGCTTGTACTTTGGGATTTTTCAAACAAGTACTCAGGAGATTATTCTGGTCTGTGGACAATACTCATGTGACACTAAAGAAATGGATGTCCTTCCTGCTGAGCCTACTTTTAGAAAAATGGAGTACATGTAAAGTTGTAGGAAGCTGCAGGCTCCCGTCCTTTGAGCTCCCATCTAAGGTGAGCATGTTTAGTCAGTCCAGTCAGATTTATTGATTTGGACTGGATGGCCACAGTTACAGTTGAGTGACCTGTGACTGTTAAGTTTCAAGTGGGGGTAGACGTCCTTGTTCCTTCACCACAGCTCCTAATCCTTAGTTATGGCGGCTGAAAAGCCATTGGCCAAAATCTCCTTAGGGATTTGATGGAGACTTACTGATAGGACGTAAGGAGTAGTAAGCTTTGACATTATCTACCTGGGCTTCTCAGAACCATACAAAGCTTCTCTATCTTCCAAGATCAAAATTTGGAAGGAATTTCCCCACCCAACCCCAAAACCCTTGGGTTACATTTTTTGGAATTCTTTCCTCCAGGAGCATCAGCCTAGCAGTGGAATATTTTCCAGGGTTTTTTTTTTTTTGTTGTTGTTATTTTATTCAGTCCCTTTCCAATCTCCATTGCTATTTGGATTCTGATAGGGATTTCAGATATACCAGAATTGCCCATTCCCTGCGTGTCTCCTACTTGTGGGGATACAGAGGTTACTTTATGGTTCCCCTAATATATCACTTTTATCATTCTCCCAAAAGAGCAGATGATCCCAGACTTTGGTTGAGTTGCTTTGTTCTTAGGGAGTGTTGTGTTTTCCTGGGAAGATGCAGCCCCTCTGTCAGACTGGGACTGAGGATCGAGTATGACTCTGGAGCTTAGGCATGTCTCCATACCTTACTTGAACCCCCTCTGGGAGCCCAGGGAGCACCCACATCCTGTTGCCACGTTTCCTCCCTCTTAGATGCTCTTTGCACAGGGCTAGTGGTTACAAGTGGCAACATACCCTGTTACAGGTTACAAATGACTTTACATGTTACTGAGAAGTTTAGGGGATGAATAGCTTCAGGTGTAGGTGGACCCACAGGTTCAATTGATGAGAAGATCTGTCTTGCACCCTCCTGTTCTTGGGTCCTTGCTTTTTCCAGTCTGGCTATGGGATGGATGCCAGCAGCTTAGCAACCACCCTGATTTCCTACTTATTTCATGGGCCATCCCAAGAGGTCTTTAGACATGTCCCTCTGTATTGTCACTGTGTCCCTCACAGGCACAGGCAAAGTGACTGTGGTGCTCTGTTAGGCCCTGCCTGAGTTCCCAGTCTGCCTCTTCCTGGCCAGTTTCTCTGGGAAAACCAAGGCACTCTTTCTAGGACAGTGGAGAAAGTTGTGCAGAGGCAAAACCAGCAGATGCTATTTCTAGGCTGGCTCTTGAGTATTTGGTTTAAAGAAGCTTCCTAGTTACGGGGACAATCATTAGAAAAGTGATTGTTCCCTTTCTTAGTGAATAGATGTGGCTTTTGACATGGAGTTTCCAAAGCTCCCAAAAGGGCTTTAATTTTTTTTTTTTTTTAAATTTGCTGGAGATGGAACCCAAGGTTTCTTGTGTACCAGGCAGGCACTCTGTGACTGTGATGTATCCCTACTCTATAGTATGACTTCCCAGGCTGGCTGGTATGTTCAGTTTCTTTCTGTTAGTTGGAGTTTTATCCACTCATTGTGGTTAATAGTGGTTATCTCATGTGCATCTGAAACTTGGATTCTTAATAAAATGAGTTATTAATACAGTTTCAACACAGGCTTTTTAGGACAGAGGTAGGCATGGGACATGGCGGTAGTGTTGGACAACTTTGCCTGTGGTCCTGCCCATCCCTGTTCAACTCTCTTGGTAGGAATAGAAAGGATTGTTTGCTTTATATAATGAATTCCATTCAGAAATTTTTAGAAGTAAAACAGAATTAAACTCACAGTGGCATTTGGCCTTTCAGTTGTCACTGTGTAATTTATAAAAATAAGCTCTTCTTTCTACATGTTTTTTTTTTTTCTTTCTACTTTTGTTCTAAATCCTTAACAAAACTAATTTTTCCTTCTCGTTTTGATAATCTCCCCTATGCTCCACCCAACCTATCTCTGGCCTGGAACTTTTTTTTGAATTTATTTTTTGAGACAGGGTCTCACTGCATAGTTCAGGCTAGCTTTGAGCTCACTTTGTGGCCCAGCTTGGCATCAGTCCTAATTATTCTACTTCAGCCTCCCGAGTGCTGGGATTACGGGTGTGATCAACCTGCCTGGCTCTGGCCTGGAACCCTTGAGGCCTGCTTTGTGAACTGACTACACTTGTTCAAGTTTGACTGAGGAGTCTGGAATGTAACAAATGATTGTGCTATAGTAAGTTTTACACATGTATTAGTTCATTCTCAGCAGACTGGAAATGAAGAAAATGGGGATATTTGGAAGGGAAGTTTGGAGAGAGGAGCATGTAAACCATTCAGAAAACAGTGAGAACAAAGCAGAACTCAGGTTCTGGAAATACCAGGGTATGTCTGTGGACACAGGTGTTGTTAGGCGCTCGCTCTTGAGAGGGAGTCATGGTAGATGCCTGCTAGGAGAGAACCTGATTCAGTGTTCACAGTCCAGTGCTGAAGTTGAAGGAGAGAGGTTTAATATGTTTGCACCGGCTTGAGCCACTGATGGAATGTGCCTGACTGTCACACTGAGGAGCTTGTACCACCCAGTGGGACTGTCGCATGCTGCCAGATGGGTCAGGGTGGCCGGAGGGTAATACGTTCAAATTAGGGCCACCTGGCAGCAAGACACAGGCGTTAGCAGGAGTTAGGGCCCTGTTGTGAATGTGTTAAAATGAGAAAGTGAGGTGTGAGTATGTCAGGCCCAGTGTGGCAAAGTGGTGGAGGTTCAGGTGTTTGAAGCTTGAAGCCTACCCTGCTGGTACCTTCAGGATCCTGTTGCTTTGCCAGTCTTGATCTCACAGTTGAAAGTTTCAATTTCTAACATCTTGCCAGTGAGGTGCACAGCCCAGTCTGTCTGGAACGGTCACTTGGTGCTTTGGTGTCCTTTCAAACTACTGGATAACTTATCCCCAGATATCTCCCCTACAGATCTGTTGGTTCTGAAACCTGCTTGTCTTTTTTTTTTGTCTTTTTGAGACAGGGTCTCCTTAGGCAGTTCAGGCTGGACTTGAGGTCACTTTGTAGCCCAGGCTGGTCTCGAACTCGAAACGGTCCTCCTGCCTTCCGAGTGCTGGGATTACAGGTGTGTGCCACTATTCCTGGCCCTGCCTGTCTACTAAACCTTAAGAAAATAGCAGCTACCCAGCACTCTGGAAGGCTAATGCAGAAGAGTTTTAAGTTCCTAGTCTCTGCCTGGGTAATTTTGCAAGACCCTGTTTCCAAAAATGGGGGGAAATAGGTACTAAGGATGTATCTCAGCGTGAAGGCCCTGGGTTTAATCCTTAGCAACACACACACACACACACACACACACACACACACACAGAGTAGAAGCTAGATGTGTGAATTACATTGGCTTTCTTTCTTTTCGTGACTATAGGAAATATTTTATTAGCTTTTTTGCTTCTTTGTGAAGGCTGAGTATTTCAGAAACCACAGCAGGTTGAACCTGTTACAGAAAGGCCTGACTTTTCCAGCTGCCCCAGTTTCTGAATTGTTTGCTTGACATTCCTTTCCCAACCTGTCTGCCCTTCCCCACAGGAATCACTGCTTTTTTTTTTTTTTTTTTTTT
>PVLD010021416.1:0-31497 GCA_004027595.1 Dinomys branickii
ATATCCTGTTTTCTGGTTCTTGTTGCCGACTCTGTGTATACCTTATATAGAAAGGTGCCTGCTTACGGCGCCCTGAAACCAATCCTGAAGGCCCACGTGGCGTAGTGTGATTTGCTAACCGCCCTTATATAAGTTGCTGTAACGGGAAGCTGGAAGAAGAAGCCCGGAAGGAGCCACAGAGAGTGGACTCCTGTGGGGTTTGTGCTGTGTCCAATAAAGAAAACACGTTACAGAACCCGATTGTCTGCGTGCTGCCTTCTGCGGGTCGGGAGCGGCGCCGGACATCCAGTCCTTTGTCAGATTCTCCAGTTGCTTCAGCTCACTTTCTCTTCCATCACAAGCGCATTTCCAAACCTTCACGAATCTTACTTCCTGCTGGTCCAGGGGCTCCTCCCACCCGCTACTTTCTCTCATCTTTTTGGAACTCTATTGATACCCTCCAGCCTTCCTTCATCCAAATCATTCTTTAGCTTTTTAAAAAGTAATTGGCCGTTTTTTCTCTGTTTACCTGCCTAGTCCTTGAAAACAGCGTGTGTGTCAGACTTTTATTTCTGTGACCACTGACTACTTGGTAAAATCTCTGCAGCACAGGAGATATTCCAGTATTGGCTGCTAGTTTACTATGATCATTGTGATTCAGTTGTATATCTGCAAGTAGAAACTATAATTACTTAATTCACAACCTTCAGCCATCTTCATTATTATTCAGGTAAATGTTTAGCGGAATGTGAACAATTATTTTGTCCTTTCTATTTTTCTATGTTACAAAATGATAGCTTTGATAAGGCATATTCATCTTCCCAATACATCTTAATCTGCTGTCTTCTAAATTAACTTTTATAAAAAGGTTCCTAAACTTTACCAAGTAGCTTAGTCTAATATCTATTTGCTGGATCAATGGGTTCTGAAAATAAATTGTCATAGAAACATATAATGGATATGTGTTTGTCATGTTAGATGTATGAATATACATACAAATGGATAGCAACATACAGTTGATAAAAACCTGCATATATGATGATGGTCTCAGTATATTTTAGTGGAACTTAAAAATTTCTATCACATAGTGACATGGTTTGACTATAGCACAACATCTTACACATTTGTGGTGATGGTGCCATAAACAAGTCTACTTAACTGCCAATCATACAGAAATATAGCCATACAATTATGTAACATAATGCTTGATAAGCAAATGACTATATTACTGGTTTATGTATTTACTATTCAATACTTTTACTTCTGTTTTAGAATTTTCTCCTTCCACTTATAAATACAAAGTTTACTATAAAAAATATGCCACGTTATACTAGGAGCATCATAAATTTTGTATCTATCATATCGTTTATTCCTTCAAAAACCACATCCAGTGGTTGATAATCCCATCTAGAGTAGTGTGAGGATACTCTAGGATGTTCACACGCAACCCCAAAAGCTAAAGACTCATTCTCAGAAGAAATCTCCACCAGAGTCATGTGTCACAGTACATTAAAATATTATTTCATCTGAATCCTTTGTGATCAGGCTTAAAGAAAACATTTGCATAAGATGCACACACTGAGATCTACAGAGAGCTGTCGCATTCCTCACATTCCAACAGGTCCTTGTCCTTAAGAAGACTGGAGAGGCAGACACCTACATAGTCTAAACCCAAGAAACATCGCTCATAAACTGGAGAGAGGAAATTCTCAGATTGGGCTTTAGTTTCCTATTTGAGGCATACAATGGAGTAACACTGGTGGGGTTTTTTTCTTTCTGTCATCCACTTTGTAAAGAGGCAATTTTATTTCCTATATAAACTTTCTCCATCAAGGTGATCCCAACATTATGCTAGAGAAGTCAAAGATTATATCAAAGACTACATATTATATCAACATTCATTTTTAGAGTCAAAATAGATATAATGATACTCCAACTGCTTCCTGAATTAATCAAGTTTTCTATAGTAAGTATGAATTATACAGGGTCTATAGGGGTGGTTGAATTGTATAGTTGGTTACCAGGATGATTCCTTACAAACAAGAGTGAAAGAAAACGCCAAGACCTCCAACATGCATTTACCGCGTTCCTTTCATCGTTGTTCCCTTACCGTGCTTACTTTCTGCTAGCTCATGATTGCTGTAGCATATTCAAGTGTTTCATTTGATTTGATTACATAACTAATTACCAGTTCAGACAACATTGCAGAATCTCCTCATACATCTCACAAATGCACCTCATTTTATTCTTCAGAAAGAGATGAATGAGGTGGCTGAGATACAGCGCAGGCCTGTGACCCTGTGGTCAGGCTGCCTAGATTTGAAGGCTGAATCAACTTTTCTGACAGTTACTTATTTTTCTGTGCAAAACCATTCTCATCTGTGAAGCAGTGATGACAATGCCACCTAATGTTTCTTCCTGACTGGTGTTTTTTCCCACGTCGGTGGGGCTCTTCTCGTTTGAGATTCTTGTTTCTGGCCCTCCTCCCCAGTACTTAGGCTTTCCTAGATGCCAAAGGGGCTGCATTAGGGTTAATGGCATTGCGATGTACTTAGATTGACAGTTTGAAGGAGCCCCTTTCAGGGGCTCAAAAAACCCCACCCAAAACAAGGACTATCTTCTACTTGCTGTTCTGTCTGGGGAACCATCTGACCCAGGACAAGTACCCTACACTGCCATCACTTCCACACAGTGGACAAGTCATCTGAGATTCCCCACTGCCAACAACTAGTGGGGCATTCTTCGCTCACACAGATGTGAATCACATGATTTGCGGCAGCTACTTTCTAATTCAAAGGTGATGTCTAAGTCATCTCATCTATTAGTCTTTTTCTTATTTCTCAACTGGTACAGGTTAAAAGAAATAAGGGGATTGTTGTGTAATGGGTTCCACTTCCACACCTACCACAGCAGACTGTGAAGAATAAACGTCCTCAATTATACTCCGTAAATGGTGCTTTTAATGTATATATATACACAAACATAGATATATAAATACAAACATATGCATGTATGTACATTTACATGGTTATATGTGTACATGTATATATAATTAGGTTATATGATATATTAATTTTAACTGTATTACTTTCTGTTGCTATAAATTTTATTACACTGAAAATATTTATTAATATTAAAATAACTGGTCAAGATTTACCATAAGTGATATAATAGAGACTCATCAGCATTAGTCAGAATCAAAAGGCAGTCCATCATCCACGTAACTAGGAAATTTTATGTGGATATATGTGCCTCAGTGAGATATGAGGAATTTATAAAACAAAACATGCTAAGCCACTGAAATGACTCACCTCAGAGAAGTAAAAAGGCAATATTGACAAGTGGTAGAAATTATTACTTTTTTTTCTTACCCAACTTTAGACATAGTTTTAAATATATAAAATGAATATAATTTGTAATAACTTACAAAATGTATGAAGAAAAAAAGCCAATATGTATGTCCATATATATGCCCACATATTTATGTATTAACTAGTTTACCCTAAGAAATTAGAATTTCTATACATTTGTATATCAATAAACCTTATATTGTACATTAGATGTAAAATTTGACTCCGTGTATTTATACGTTAACTTACGATCAGTACAAATTCTAGTTCATTCTATAACTACATTTGCCTATGATCAGTAATACACATTACAATATCACTTCTATAAAAGCCATGCTGTGTTACTGTATTTTGACAATATAAATATAAAAGTTCTCTATTTTTGTTGTTTCACCAAAATATAAAATGATTTAATTAAACTGTTGCCATTTTAAAGACGTATTTTAGTTAGAAAAATAGCATCTCTCTATCCAAAGAACTAAGATCATTTGCCCATTGTTTATAGTTGGGAATTATGGTTGGTAACAAAACAAGCAATTTATTGTTGGTAAGAAAACAAGCAATTCCATTGCCTAACGCATCCTATACATATCAGGTCCACAGATGAAAGTGTTTTCTGAATATACTTTAAAGGCACAGAATAACTAGAACAATATTATGACATAAATTAAGAGAAATAATCAGCATATCTTTTTGTCTGTACTGAATAACTCTTACATAGTCTATGGTTTTACTTTGATACTTGGAGAGGAAAAAGGAATTATTCCAAGGGCTAGTAAGCATCGTTTTTGTTGTTACAGGAAATAGTCAAGTGAAATTCAAATGTTAAGCTACCTCATGCAAAGTCCATAATTCAAATGAAATTGTGTAAAAGATATCTGGAATATATAATAAAATACATGAGTACCTATCATATGTAAAACTTTCCTGTTTACTATAACATGAATGACCCTGCATTTCTGCATAATAGAAGCTCATCCCTGCACCTTAACTTTCTTTAAAATATATTCTTGCTGCTTAAGTTTTCCTTCAACATGCAGGATTGTAGTGGTTCACGTTCAACATCACACCTACAGGATTTCCATATTAATAAAACACACTCGCCACACACTGAACTGAATTACAGAGACCCTGTCACATCAAATTACATCTGCTTTCTCCACTCAGGTGCATATTTTTGTACAATTCATCTCATTTTTTTTCTTCCCTGATTTTCCTCAGATATGACATTTTGGAATCTTTTGTTGTTTGACATATCAGTCAGTAAGTTGGGATCCTTTTTATTTTATCAGCAGAAAAAATTAGATTATAGAACAACACATTGGGATTTTAATGAATGAGCAAGTCATTGAACACATCATTTAACTTCTGTGGAACTGAAAGAAAAGAAGGACATTTGTGAAGTGTTTCACCGATGAATCTATAGCTAAGTGTTACATTGGAAGCTGAGGCTTGGTCTGCAGAGGCGGTCACTAGTGGTGCGGCCTGGAAGAGTACACAGTAAAACCTTGGATTCCAAGTAGCTTTTCCTGTGTGCATTCAGCCAGATGAGTAAACAACTATAATAAATTTTAACTTGATAAACAAGTGATGATTTACAATAAGAGTAGTACATGATACATAACATCACATGATCCCAACTGAGCCAATGGGTTTTCTCTCTCCCTCCCTCTCCCTCTCTCTGAAAGATTGTGGATTATCGTGTCCCAACATCATGAGATTATGGAGTCCATCTCATTTGCAGAGGAGGAAGAGAAAAAGGGAGAGGAATCCCTCTCTTCAAATGAGATTAAGGAGCTGCATAAAATGTGGGAAACAGGGCAAAGCTTTGTAGAAAAACACAACCCAAATAAGTCTATAGTAGTGTAAAGGTAGAATCTGTTTAACGACAATGCAATGTTATATTTTCGTGAAATCCTCAAAGGGAGGCAAAAGCAAGCATCATTTGATAGTAGCTGGTTAAAACTGTGAAAATAAAGTAAGATTCCACTGAACCAATAAGTAGCAATGATCCCATCTGTGATAGTGAAAATCTTCCTACACAACAAATCTCTTCTCTCAGCTCCCTCACACCAGCCACAAAGGTTTTCAAAAGGAAGTGTATGTTAATTTATTTTTTTTTGTATTTTGTATTTTCTTTTTAAAATTAGATTACAGTATTGCAATCATTTTAGAGGAATATTTTGGGGTTGTAGAACCAGTCATCTGAGTTTCAATTATTTCTTATGCAGAAATTCACTTTGGTATACAAGTGCTTTGGATTATAAGCGTGTTTCTGGAGCAAATTATGCTCACAAAGCAAGGTTTTACTGTTTCTTCCTCTCTGTTCCTTTGATACCTTTTTGGTTCCTCTACCAGGCCAGAAACTGTTTCTCCTCTGCCGTGCCCTGCTGCCATGCTGCTCTGCTTTGGAGCTAGCTGACTATGGAATGAAACCTTTACAAACTGTTAGCACAAATAAATCTTTCCTCCTTTAAACTGTGAGTGTATCATGTCTCAGTGATGGAAAGTAACTAGATCCAGGTGTGATTACAAATTCGTTTAACACTGCTGCTGAGTACCATTCAGTAAGAAGGCTTTGATTTGTCTGCACCCACTGTAGTCACTGGATCAGGCACAATGTGACTTTTGGCTTTTCCCCAGTACCAAAGTGACCACAGAAAGTAAAATTTTGAATCAGTTCAGCACATTGAAACAGCTGCGTATTTCAGTGCAATGAAAGACACTTGAGAAAGATGATTTCCAAAGCTGCTTCACACAGTGGCAAGAGTGGTGGGATGTGTTCAAAGCAAAGGGAAATACTTTAGGATGATTAAGCGCAATGTCTCCTTTAATGTAATAATTTAATGTAATAATTTTTCAATTTATCCATTTACTCTATTTTTTAATCACACTGTGTATTTTAAAGGGCACAATGTAAACTCGTCACCACTCAGCCACTTACCCAAGACTGTGAGCTCTGCAGAGGCACTAATGTTCTCATTCTTGTAGGTGACCACACAGGTATAAGTTCCACTGTCATCGTCTGTCACATTGGAGATGAGCAAATTGCTCCCACCCAAGAGTGAATACTTTCTAGACCTGCAAGACATGGGCATCCATAGACAGTAATTAACACACACGTGTACCAGGCCAGGTGCTTAAAGGTTTAAATGAACTTCCACACAAGCTGAAATTACAAAATTGGAAAGATTCCCTATAGGAGGGGCTTCATAGCATCTCACTTATTGATCAGAAATTAATTCAAAATAAAGTTTACTCACTGAAAGGCTGTGTACAAGAGTTAAAAAAGAAGTAAATCAAACTGAAAACTAACTTTAAGTCCTAAAAATCCCTTATATGTGATCTAGTGCTATTGTCTCGTTTTATATTTGAAGATACTAAGGTCTACATGTGAGGTTCTCAGAGCAGAAGACAATGTCCTGTATCTGACATCCAATCCAGTGATTTTGCACAAAGCCCCATTTCGTACTGAACCAAGAGCACCTGGGTCTATGCAGAGAACACACCATGAAGTGCTGAGGATGTAACCAGATTTCTTATTGGTTAAATGACCTCAGATACGTCATGCTACCTGATGTATCATGTTGTGATACCTAACATCACTGCTATCTAAATACATATCTAAGGTGGATGAAATTTAAAGTTAATTTATGGTCTATGGACATATCTTGTAGAAGATGTGTTAAAGGGAGTGTTGCCAGTATCCCAAATCAATGAAATTAATTTCTTTAAGTGAGATCCATTTAATCAAAATGTTTGAGACTAAGTGCACCATTCTATTAAGGGCTTACATCCTCACTCTATGTTATTGCTAATATTCCATTAATTCAAGGCTAGCCACATTCTCCTGTCTTACCTTAAATATTTGTTATAGCTGGGATATGAGAGACATAACTAAAGCTAAAAAGATTGCTCAAACTCTGTAAGGGGACACTAGCTACTGAACTCAGGAAATGTCAGATTCCTTTTCCCCTCACATTTGCTAAAGTAAAACTAATAAATGAAAATCGTATACACGATTTATAATCTGATGTTTTATGTATGAAATGTGAAATACGTATATGTATATGTGGCATGAAAGGATTGCATCGGGCTGGGGATATAGCTCAGTGGAATAAGTGCTTGCCTAGCAAGTGCAGGGTCCTGAGTTCGATCCCCAGTACTGCAAAAAAAAAAAAAAAAAAAAAAAAAAGGATTGCATCAAGTTAATTAACCTATATGTCACCTCACATGTTTACCATTTGTACTGTGTGTGGTGAGATCATTTGAGACCTGTCCTCCCCACAGTGCTTCTGAGAATAAGATCTGTTAAATATCCTTGCTGGAGGCTGTGGGTGGAGAGACCCATGTCAATGGCCACCTTGACTTGCTCACTTTCCTTTCACAGTTGATCCAATGGATCCTATGAACCCTTTTCCATGCCCTCATCCCAATGGTAATGTTATCTTTCATACACTATATCATGCCATCGAGTGTGGGAAACTATCCAATTAGGATGAGCAATTTAGCATTTCTAGGATTGTTTTTATCAAATTAGAGAAAGATAAACAGTCACATACATTGAAGTGCTAAATGCATTCCCTTCTTTATGGACGGATACGCTGTTAAGATTTAGCTGTGACGAGTTGTGCTGCTGTGAACCTGGGTGAGCATGGATCATTGTAATAAGATGTTTTTAACTCTTTCAGGAAACTACCAAGAAGGGGACTAGCTAGGTGCAATGGGATTCCTACCTTTAATTTTTTGAGGAACGCCCTGGCGATCTCCACAGTACTTGTATCAGTCTACACTCCCTGAGGCCCCCAACCCTCCAACCTTACCAGTATTTGTTATTGGCTGAGTTCTTGGTAACAGCCCCTCTTTCTGGAGTGAGATGGAACATCTGGGTTGTTTTAATTTCATTTCTTGAATGGCCAGAGATGTTGAACACTTTTTTCATGTATTTCCCAGCCATTTTTACTTTATCTAAGAAGTGTCTATTTTTTTAAAATACCTATATTTGGATTGGCTCTTTAAATGTGGGAGTCTAACTGTTTTAAATTCTTTATATATTCTGGAAAGTAAATCAGACATATAAACTCAAATATCACGTTTTCTCTTACATGAGAAAACTAATAGATAAATAAAGTGTAAAATATAAGACAGTCAATAGGAAAAAAAAGAAGGAAAAATTTATTATAATCCAACATGGACAGTGTATCTAAAAGTGTACCTGGGTTTAATATAATTTTATTAGGCATTTTATATGGCTTTTGGCATGTTAGTCTGATAGTTAATCTCTATTTGTAAAAATTAAGTTGATAGTACCTTATAAAATAAGATAGCATCTTATAAAATTAAGTTGAATAGTACCTTATAAAATAAATGAATGAATCTGATGCTGGCAAAATTTTTTTTTAAAGGGGGAGATGGAGAAGAGAAGGAAGAAAAGAACTGAGGTAGGTTGTGTCCCTGTACCAATTCCCCACTGTGAATGTAATCTCTATCTATCGCAAACATGTACAAATAAAAATTTTAAAATTATGAAAAACTACTAAATATGTAATACCTGAGTTGGACAACCTCCTCGCCTCGTAACCAGGTGAAACTTGGCAGAGGGTAGCCAGAAACACAGCACTCCAGGACAGCATCTCTTCCCTCAATGGCTACAACATTGGATGGCCTTTGAAGAAAATACAGCTGTCTGTGCAGTCCCGGATCTACAGAAAGAAAACACAAAAATCACATACGTAAAAGACTGCAAAGTTAAATGACATAGCTTCTTTTAAATCTCTTTTTAAAAATTTTTTATTGTGCTAGAACACTGGAAGTGATAAAGAAAAGAGAAAAGGTTGAAGGTGCCAGTGAAACTGAAAAGTAACGTCCTAAAAGAGTTCTGAACTCTCAGATTCTGGGATTACAGTACTGGAATATCTTCAAGCTGGTAGGATATCATAGTATAAGGCAAAGGATATAAGCCAGAGGCTACAGGTCACTCCTTTATGTTATAGGTCTTGTTTATTAAGCATCATTGGAAAATGAGACAATATTATCAATAACTTTTCTAAATGCCAATGAAGGGTTTTGATATGTTCAATGTCTCTTCCACTGACATCTATTCTAATTACTTCTGCTTATTTCTTACTTTTCAGTCTTGACATCTAAGGTAAAGAAAATATTAGAATTGCATTAAATAACATACATGTACTGAGGATTAGAACACAAAAATTTGAAAAAATACGTTCCTTTAAAAAGGAAATTACATTGCTGCACATGGTGGCACATGCCAGTAATCTTGGCACTTCGAAGACTGAGGTAGGAAGATCGCTGTGAGTTCAAGATCAACCTGGGCTACAAAGTGAGCTCAAGGCCAGACTGAACTGCATAGTGAGATCCTGTCTCAAAAAGACAAAAGAAAAAAAAAAAGAAAAGAAAGAAAATTACATATATACAACAAAAATTTTCTTACTTGTTTTATAACAGTCTGGCTTGGTGTTGCTGTTTTTAATTTTGAACAACATATGGAAGAATGAACTTGTCCTTAAACCTGGTGGATTAAGTGCTTTGTATTCTTCTACTTTGGCTCAGACGTTTAATCGTCCTATATATGCAGAATTATTCATGTTTATATGACCTAAGAATTCATATTATTCAAACTTAGATCTCCTTTGGTTTAAAGTTAGTAAGATAATACTGGACTGACTAAGCAAACTAGAATCATAACCACAGGGACACACCAGCCTTATGCTTAGGAGGACCTGGAGGAGATTGCCCTGCCAACAGCACCCTTTCACCTGACTGCTTAAGCAAATTTTGACCACTGAGAGTTGATTTATTTAAAATAAGATGGTTATTTCCAAATCCCTATTAAAATCCAAAATGTTCCTCTGTGTGTGTGTGTGTGTGTGTGTGTGTGTGTGTGTGTGCGCGTGAGAGAGAGAGAGAGAGAGAGAGAGAGAGAGAGAGAGAGAGAGATTGATCAATAAACCCAGGGCCTTCTCAGTAAGCTACACCTCCAGCTCTTTTTATATTTTATCTTGAGACAGAGTCTCTCTAATTCACTAAATTGTCCAGAATGGGCTCAAACTTGCTTTCCTTCTGTTGCAACATCCCAGAGTCAGGCTACCACTCCTGGCTGTTTTCAACTTAATGCATTAAATGGAATAAGTCTGGAATCGATCATGTTGAAAACTCAAAGTAAAATCTTGATGAAAAGAAAAGTAGGCAATAAATGCTTAAATTTTAGTATTAGGATGGATGGCCAATTTCTTAGTAAGGTTGGATTCAACTGTGTCCTCCGTAGCCTAGGTGGCTGGTGATCAGAAAGTTAACGTGGAGGGAAGGGAGTTTGGACACATTTCACATTGTCATTAATACTCCTTGGCCTGATTTATCTCCACACGGGATGATCTCAGGAAAATAAAAGAGCAGCAATTCTCAAGTTAGTAGTTGGAAGTGTAACTGTCATCTAGCATAATGTGTATGACAAAGAGAAATTCACACTTTCTCGGTCTTCCCACACTTGTGGATGTTCCAGCAACAAAAGGAAACATTCCTCACCATGAAAACATGAAGGCATTTTCTAAACATGTTAATGCTTATTAAACCATTATTTTTAAAAAGGCCTCATAACTTTTGAATATTACCCCTGATGTTCCCTTTTTCCTGTTGAAAGTGACTTTTCAAATTAAATGAATATGGCTCAAAAGATTGCAGTGCTTACATTTGTGTCTGTGTGAAATGGACAAGTTCCCAAAGTGTACATTTCCCAGTAGCTGTCTTTATGAGAACGAAGGACTGCTCATCTGAAAGCTTTGCTGTCACCACCTGCTTCTCACATTCCTACTACACACACTACATGAGGCTGTTCTGTAATGTCACCTTTGGAAAGCATCAGGTAAGATCTACCGGGTAAATAAAATCTACCTAGATCTGCTAGGTTAAAAAAAATCAAGTAAGTTCTCCTAAGTAAAATAAAATTACCTGGTAATTTTATGTATAGATAAGTTATTTACCAATAGAACAGCCAACATTTCACCTCAAACTATTTATTTGGTTAGAACACAAAACTGTGTAACATAAACTGGTTCAGTTTTAGAATAATTTGTTTTTCATCTACCAAGCACTGGACCAGAATGTACAGAGTATACAAATTATCAGGTCTCCGTCCCTGCCACTCACTCAGGGTTCTCTAATTACTAACTAAATTAGCATAGTACAGCACATGTGTTACAATGAATGAATCATTATGATATACTATTACTGACTGAAGTCCATCGTTTACTTAATGGTAACTCTACTTAGTATAGCTTTTGAAAAATACATACCAGATATCACACAGTGGCTTTGCAACTGTAAAAGTTTCCTGAGCTTCCCTTTGTCCCTTGCCCCACTTCAAAGCTCAAACAATCACTAATCATCCTTGCACTTTTCTCAGGATGTCATACTGTTGGAATAACATTACGTCATTTTTTTCTACAGGCTGCTTTTCATTTAGGAATATGCATTCAGTATCCCTCCATCTACTCTGTGGCTTAATAGCTTGTTCATTTCTGCTGATGTACAATACTCTCCATTGTTCACATACACCCTGGCGTATTTATTCATTTATTGAAAAAGAGTACGTTGCTTCCACATTTTTGATGATTATGAACAAATCCTCTGAAAATACCCACATGTAGATTTTCAGTGAGACATTTTAAACTTAAGTAAGTCGATAGCTTGAGCTCCAGCTGCTGAATTGTACGGTAAGGCTAAGGTTAGCTTTGTAAGAGACTCCCCAGCTATCTTCCACGGCGGCCGGCCAGTTTACCCCTCCCACTAGCAGCGGAGGAGCTGCTGTCACTGTGCACTCTAAACAGCGCCTGGCATTTTCATGTTTGCACATTTGATCCGCGCTCGTAGGCTATGGTAGTATAGCAGTGATTTCAACTTGCACGCCAGCACACAGGACACTGAACACATTTCATAGGCCTTCTTTCCATCTGTATTCCTTTTTTGGGTGAAGCATCTGTCTAAGGATTTTGGTTATTTTTTAAATGCTTGGCTTATTTGTGTAAATAATAGAATACGTTTGCTGAAGTCCAAAAAACAACTTGCTAGAATTTTTGGATTTATTATAAATACCAGTAATCTTAACATTCCTGGGCTTCTATTGCCCCTAAAGAACTCGCTGTAATATTTTAGATTCAGTAGCATATTCTAGGTTATCCTAACCTTGAGCTGGCCCATCCGTTAGGTTTCTTACCTTTGTGGTTTTGAGGCAGTGGAGTTTGTGGCCCTGATCATATGTATGGAAATACCAACATTTGGCAGAGAAACCTGGTTCCATTTCCCCAAAGTTTTCTCTTTGCGTGTCTTTTATTACCTTCTAGAAATAAGGAAGTTCTCCCAAAAGCTATTCAGAATTCTCTTTAATGGGAGGTAGTTTATATACTCCACAGCACTGGAGCAGACTAAATATGATCAGAAAATATTTGAAGTTCCACTAATCCAGAAGTGAACATTTGTTTCCTTGTTCATCAAGTTTGGCCTGGATCTGTCTTGCTTTGACCAACAGGTTTAGTGGGAGTTACGGTACATGCGTTGTGGAAGGAAGACGCAATAAGTCTTCCGCCTCGGCCATTGCTCTGAGATTATGAAGTTAGGGCAGGAGCAGGGTAGTGACATAGCACATGGAAGTAACCAAGGCCCCCAGACAACAGCAGAACCAACGGGAAGGCAAGCGAGTGAGGCAATTTAAAGCCTCCCACTGTGGCCAAACATACGTGACTGAACCCAAGTGAGACCAGGAACTGTGAGATACAAACTCAGAATTTTAATAGGTGATGAACTACTACTTTCTTAAGACAGGGAATTTGTAGAGGTTTTCTCTTCATCAAAATATAATTGAGAAAAAATGCATAAAAGTGCAAAAAAAAAAAAACCATGAAACCCATCAGTAAATATATTTTGTTATTGTTAGTTGGCTTTTGATTTCTGTTTCTGTACTTATTGGGTGATTTTGGCGATCTAGAGAAACAATATCAAACCTTGATATCTGCATTATTTTTCTTCTTTAATATATGAGTTTTAGAGGAACATTTGGGGAAATATATTTTTGAATTATGAAGATAAAGGTACATTTGTCAAGGTTAACACAGTGTGATAAAATTGTGGGTGGTTTTTATTTTCACTTTTGAATTTTTCTATATTTTCTAAAGGTTTTCAAAAGGACATATTGTATTTTTAGAGTGAAGAGTTATTTTAAACTCTAGCATTGCAAAATGTGTAGAAATTCTACAAAGAGTAAAGCAATGATAAAAGTTGGTGACTAACAAAAATTCTCAGCAAATACTTGGGAGCAAATAAAAATTCTCCTCTAAACTTTAAATTCAAATGAAAAAGTCCTACAAAGTATGAACTTAAAATCCTAAGTTGTGACTCTCATTAACTGAGTTAATTTTAGTGGAACTAGGATAAAATTAGTAATTAAGGATAAAAATCATTTGTGTTCTCCCTATGTGTGTAATGACTATCCAGCTCCAAACGGTGTTATTCACCTAATAGAACATGAGGCTTTTTTTTTCCACAAGTGACTTAATCAACATGGATTAATGACAAGAAAGAATAATAGAATATCAGTTTATAATGTCTTATTTCATAAATTGTGTGATAGCAGCACACATGGTCATTTTACTCTTATTCTTTAAGCTGTAAAACAACTGGAACAGCAAAAAGTGATTTTGATGTTAAAATTTTATATTAAAAATTACAGAATAGACTGCTTTAATGTGACACCCAAGGAAGTAAATGCACAAATGGCACACCTATTTTTCTAAATTAATTATAATCATGACTTGCTTAAATAATGCCCAGTATAGCTTTTTCCTGCTGGGGGATTTTAAAAAGCGTTATCCTGATCTTTGGATCTGTTCTCTGTCATGAGAGTGGCAGCACAGTAAATATTCCTGAGTACATGGAGCCAGCATATAATTAAGAAAAATGGTCATTACCACAGGATCTGTCTCAGACTGTACAGGTTGCCGTAAGTGCAGCACCACTAAAGACAGCAGTTATTTTTTACTTTTCTTTCCATTCTCTTTTTTTTTTAATCTTTTTTTAAATAAAAGTACAAAAACATATTAACAAACAGACACAAATTAGCATAAAAAATAGTACAATCACAACTAATCTATAGACAAGGTGACATGGTCCCAACTGTGGTTATTGCTTTATCCATTGATATCTTCAAAGTGTAAATATATGAACCCATATACAGACATGCAAAATTAGTCAGACAATTAATCCTCTCAACAACAGAAAAAACACAAAAACCAAAAATCCAAAGACAAAAAACAAAACAGGTAAACAACAACAATAACAACAACAACAAAAAAACCACCAATAGTTGCTGCTTTGTATATTGATATCTTCGAAGTGGGTGTTCAGGACAACACATACAGACATACAAGACTGATCAAAAACAAAGGACAGATGGGACGAGGGAAAGGAGAAAAGAAAGAGACAGAAATGTATGTGTGTATATATGAATATACATATGTGCAGGAGGGCTAACATGGTTCTACTATTGTATTATATCACTTAATGCTAAGGAATAATCGATGGCGGGTTATTTGATCCGTTCTCTTTTCCAAGCGGAAATCTCGGCCTGCTCCAGCTTGACCTGTCGTCACATGGGGCCTATAGTACATTTTTAGAAAACGAATGCTAACATAGACAGTGAATATCCAACTGCTGCCTGTTATTCGGGGACCCAAAGACCTTGGCTCCATGTAGGTGATACCTACTAATATTTATCATGTTAACAAAATCAATTCTTATCAAATGTGTATTTTTATCTTACTTAAAACAATATTTTACAAAACAACTAATTAGTTTTTCAAAAGTAATGTATCAGTGAGAACAGTGAAAGGTCTTTACATTTTTCTAAACTTCTGTCATGAGTGGTTTAATAAAAAAGTCACTAGATTTTTTCCTGACTTTCCTCATTTATATTGCTTTGATATTTTGTTTAACTTATATCAGAACAATCTGACCTCAAACAGATACATACTGGTAAAGAAAGGCACCCTTAACAGGTTTTTCAGATGGTTTTAGATAGTATCCGTTTACACTGTACCAAGCCTCAGTAAGAAGTTTCTAGAAAATAATCTATAATGTAGAACCTAATACTGTATCAGTAAATATTATTTCTTTTACTATCAAAATCTATGGGTTTGTCCTGTACTTTGAATGAATCTTTTACCCAGGAAAAATTGTGTCACATCAATCAATGGTCATTTGGAACACCACGCTGTGTTAGACAGTCTTCAAAATTAAAGCATATCGTATTGTTGTACCAAACAATTTCCTTTGTTACTTTTAGCACCAGTTCCTTGAAGAGGACTCTTAATGTTGGGAAGCTGTCACACTCCCAGTGGCAAGTAAAAAGTTTCCAAATGTCTAATTTTAGCTTAAAGGCTTATATTCCATCCTTAGCAGGAAATGTTATTTTCCTTGAAGTGACTGGCTTGCTTTGTTCATTTCTGAGAAAATATTTTTAAAATACTCAAGTCTGAATAGCTATAGTCTGTCTGTTGATTGTTCTTTCAAGTAAGAATAACTTTCCATGAGGGGGAAAATGAGATAGCTAGTTCAGTTCAAAATTTAAATTATTCCAGAAGTGTTTACTGTGCAAAACTCATTGTATTTTAATTTCCCTCATGTGTATTTCTCATTTCCATACACAGTATATTTTTTAAACAGGTTCACTTAAAGATCAAGATTCAATTAAATTAAAAGGTTTTATTGCTTCATCAAGAGCATCCTTAAGTCAAGATGGTGAAAAATATAACAGATACAATAACATTAGTATTAAAGTAGGTTTGATTTCACAGATATCCTAGAAATTAACCTGAAAGTCCATGGACCAGACTTTGAGAATAAAGGCAGAAACACTGTCAACAGAGTAGTCAATTTTTTTCTAAAATACCTAGAAGCCTGTTTCTATTCAATGCAGGAATACTTCTGCATCTTCTATGTAGAAATGAATAAATACCCCTTTTGATCTTCCCTTTCCCTCCCCCCCACTGGTCTTGTTATTATGCTCCTTTGGGAAGTGGCATGAAACTTAAATATATTCAATCGTTATCTTTTAGCAAGAGTCCACTAAGAGTCACTGAGTCCTTGTATCATACAATGCAGCATTTACCTACATTTAACTTATTCAGAAAAACTCAGCTATCATTAGGGTCTATGCCCTAAAGAAGTGTAATAAATGTGTTAAAGGGGAGCGAGTATTTTCTGTTTATAGGCACTTTTTAACAGTTTGAAGAATGTATATAACTTTTTTTATTATTAGACATCGTGTTGGTCAAACTATTGGAGCCTACATTTCTAAGTGGGAGCTGTCACTCTCCACACTGTCAAGTTTTCCCAATTGCCTTGGGATGCAGTAAAATTCTGACCTCAGTTCTATTGGCAGATCAGTAGGTTGACCACATGAATCAACAGGCTTCAGACATTCTAGGAGGAAAGGAAACTCCTGGGCATGGGGCACAGGGCACAGGGCACAGGGAACAGAGTGTGATCACAATGCTCTCAAGTAAACTGGAATACATGCTCACCGTGTGGTGGTGACTCTCCTTTATTAGGACCATTTTCCAAACCTATTACTTAGGAACTTCAACATTAAACTTATAGTGCTGAAGCTAAAGAAAGTCTGAAGCATACAGAAATTAAATTTTGGACTGTAGACATCTGTTTTGGCCAGAAAAAAATAACAGTTTTCACAGTTTAATAACTGTCATTCTCAAAATAACAAGTAGTTGCTTTTAATTGTTATGCCTTCTAAATGTAAAATCTTTTTTTTCTCTCCTTGTGTACCCCTTGGTGTTCTTTACTAAATTCCTGCCTCCATGGAATAGCAAACACTTTTTCAACTGGAAATGAAAGGACACTGCAGGCTACTTTGGGTTGTTCTCTTCATTTCTTCCCAGGTATGAGTTACAAATTAATTTAACTTCACAGACCTCCCTTCCTCCATCTATATATTGTCCATTTGAAGCTAAACTGCTCTTTGCTCGCTGGCTCCAAAACCTTCCTATCATCAGGTGCTACGTGTCTTCAAATACCGCAAGTATACACCAGAATGATTGAAAATTTTCATGAAATTGCCTCTAACTTTGTTTAGATTTTTTTACTGGAAAAGTATAGCGAAATCAGTCTGATCATAGGAATAAGAATTTGTTTAATAAAAAAAAGGAAACCCTCACCTGGCTATAAGCTAAGGACTTTTCAACATAGAGGAAGAAGGGAATCATTTCTCAGGAGCTATTACCGATCACTCTGATTCTGTTATTTTCTTTCCTCATTTATACCACGTCAGTACTAAAAATGACATTCCCTTTCTGCAAATATTCCTACATCTGTTCATATTTCCCCTTTCTTTTTCCATGTGCACACACATACTATCTGTAATTAGGGTTTAGAGGAAGGGAGCGAGCATCTGTTCTTATCACTAGCGCATGGCTCTATCCCTTCTGTCTCACAAGGAAATTTTGGTCTAACAGTTTCATTTTGCAGCAGATCTAAAGGAAGTTAGGTTTCATTTTTAGAATGATTTTTAAAACATCTTTTTGCTGACAGAAATCTAGAAAAAAATTTTGCCATTATAATGTATCAAAGTTAGTTTAGAAAATGTAAAAATCATATATATATATACCTACTTAGACAAGATTGAATGGATAAAGGTGTGCCCACCACTTGTCTTCTATGCTCTATGAATAAATGATACCAAAGAAGACCAAAGAAGAAAGCCAACTGCCAGCCTTCACTATTTTCTTCTGCTCTTTGCTCTCGTAGATGGTAGCTGTGCCTTCTTCACATCCTCAGGGACAGCTTCCTTCATGCGCAAGGCAGGAAGACGGCCTGACCCTTCACTGTGTTCATGCAGGCTCGGCAAATGTTATATTCCTAGTAAATGTAAACTGGGTCGGCCCCAGTGTGTTTTCTCTTAAGAAAACACGAACTCTTCTTCCCAATAAATAGTCTTTCTTCTATGGGGAGGACAATCCCAGGTACGTTGTTTTTCCTTTCACCTGTTGGTAAAGGGTAAACCTTCAGGGGAGGGTAGCTAAGAGGAGATAGTGCAGAGTCACTAGCTAACATTACTCAAGGCTAACGGTGACAGCAGGAAAACAGCTACATTTTCCCACACTGCTTAAAGGGAGATCACTGGTGACAGCAGAATAACAGATATGTGATTTTCAAGTCGGATTCCTGGACTATTTTGATATCCCCCATAATAGCACTGAGAGACAAAAGTATATTTAACAAAATTAAAATCAAAGACAGCTATAATTTATCTGACAAACTTGAACTCTCAAACATTAGGATTATAAAGGAAAGGCTGGTGCTGAATGCAGTAAAATAATAAATAAGGTCCTTGTTAGCAAAAAGAGTTAAGAAGGCTGACCCAGTCCAACTTCTCTTTAGAGATAAGGAAACTGAGGATTTTAGAGGATTAGATGAATTGCTAAGGGCTGCTGAGGACCAAATACTAGAAGGCTTATCTCTTTTCTGACTCCTATTTCTAAACCAGTGACTCCTGCACTATATCATGCAGTAAAAGAAATGATGTTGAAGAAAAGGTAAAGGTTATTAGAGAAGAAACAGTTGCAGGGAGCTCTGATTTCTTAGATATGAAAAGGAAATGTAGACACTGTAGAGATTACGCGTAACTGGCTACCAGGAAATGAGTATATACTTAGATACTCAGAATCAAAATCAGGTAATTTATTAGCAGAGAATAATCTTGACAAGAGAACCAAATTTTTTTTAAGAGCAGAAGAGTCTCTAAACTGTGCAAGTAATTAAAAGATCTACAAAAGACTTCAAAATTCTAGGCAGTTTACTCAGAATGTCAGATTTAAGCCTCATAAACCATATTTCAGGACATGTTTGCACTGATTTTATTTTGCAAGACAAATGAAGATTTTTATTGAATAACTTGCCCTCAGCTATACAACCAGAAAATGTTGAAACCTAGCTTTGTGCTTAGTCTGTTGTGAAGTCCACGATCCTATTGATTTATAATAAAAAAATCACATTAAGAATTTAATTATGAGTTGATCAGTGTTAACTGAGTATTAGCTTAGCCCATGGAAATGGACCGTGGCAGTCCATATACAGATACTTTCATGTAATCTAGATAAATCTGATATAATTCCTAGAAAATTTGAACTTAATGGAGCTTAAATATAATGTGATCATATTATAGCTAGAAGCATATGAAACCATTTAATTCATCTTAGTTCTTTGAAAGGCTAAGACCACACTGTTTATAGCCTGGTAGAAAAAAACAATTTTATTTAAAACTAGCTTTCTAAAAATGAACTATGGAAAAATTCTTCAATACAGTGAAAAATATGACATGAGACAAAAATACCATGTAATGAAAACATTAATATGATTTTTTTTCTAACTTCACTTTTTTCCTGTGTATGTAATAAGCTAGGATATCCATTGTTCAAAAACCATTAAAGACTCTCCTAAATCAGCAAGGTTAATAGAATCCAGCTGAAGTCCTAAACTATGGCACCAAAACTCTCTGTGTGGTGAGTTTAACTTCCCATCCTCCTTCTCAGCAGCATTCTATCCTTCTTTTATGATCTAGAAGCATAATCACCTATAACAGTTTTCCAATTTTCCACTTACAGATGATTAATTCCTTGTTTGTGCTCATTGATACATCTACCTCAGTTTATACTTCCATGTCACATGTTGGTCACAGACCACAAGAATGAAAAACTAACCAGCCTCATGATAAATCGAAAAGCAGTGCTTTCACTGTTATCCACTACAGATCATCTTTCTGTATAAATTATAGGACCAGGTCATATTAATGTTTACAGATATACTCATTTTCTTGTACTGTACTTTGCTGGTCTGACAATTTTTCACAAGGTGAAGGCTGTGGCATGCCGTATCAAGCCGGTCTGCTGGCATCATTTTTCCAACAACATGAAGTCATTTTGTGTTTGTGTCACAGTTTGCTGACTCTTGTAACATTGCAAACTTTTTCATTATTATTATGTATGTTATTCTCCTCTGTAATGAGTGGTCCTTGGTGTTACTATTGCCATTTTTTTGAGTCACAAACTATGTCTACCAAAGATGCCAACCTTCATTACTGAAGTATAGGTTCGCACAGCACCACCAACAGGTTATTACCCTGCCTCTGCCATTTCTCATGTTTCCCTATTCCATGGGACACAATGTGGACACTGGGTCAACCAGGAGTCAGTGTACAGAAGTCTCCAGCATGTCCTTCACTCTAAATCAGAAGTTACAAATGTTGAAGGTGTGTCAAAGGCCGAGGTAGGCTGAAAACAAAGGCCTCCTTCGCCAAACTGTAAATGCAGAGGAACAGCCTTGTTAAAAGTTCTCCAGCAAATGCACACATGATAAGAAAGCAAAACACCTTACCGCTGATCAGCGCTCTCAACAGAAGATCAAAGCAGCTACAACAGTCCTTTACACTAAATCCAAATCTAGAAAACAGACCTAATTCTTGTCTATTATATGATACCTGGCAAAGGTGAGGAAGCTGCTGAAGAAAAGTTTGAAACCACAGATTTATGGCTGAGGATTAAGGACAAAGTCAGCCCCATATTACAAAAGTGTAAGATGAAGCCACAAGTATTGATGTACAGGTGCAGCAAGTTATGCAGAATATCGACATAAGAAAATAGACGAAGGTAGCTACACTGAACATCTGACCTTCAGTGTAGGTTCCATTGAAAGAAGACGTTATCTAGGAATTTCATAGACACAGAGAAGAAACCAATGCCAGATTTCAAAGTATCCAAGGACGGGCTGCCTGTCTTGTTTTAGTGCAGTTGGCAACTATAAGTTGAAGCCAATTTCATTTACTATTCTGAAAATCCATATCTTTTAAGAATTATACCAAATTTACTCTGCCTTTGTCCTGTCAACGCAACAATAAAGACTAGATGACAGCACATCTGTTCGCAGTGGGGTTTACTAAAGATTTTAAGCCCACTATTGAGAATTACTGCTCACCCACACACAAAAATACTTTTTCCAAAGTATTAATGCTCATTGACAATTCTAGGATCACTTCTCAGCCTTTCGGCTAAGATCAAGCGACAGTTTTTCTAGGAGCACTGAAGGAGCTATACAACGAGGTTAATGCTGTTTCCTGACCGTCAACCCACATCCATTATGTAGTCCATCAATCAATGAGTCATTTCACTTTCAAGGCTTATCATTTAAGAAGCATGTTTATAAGGCTGTAGCTGCCAAAGATAGCCATTACCACACTGCTCAGTACACAGCATGAAGGCAAGCACCCCTGCCACCAGTAAGATGGTGATGATTGCTCGCTGAAGGTTCCAATGGTCATTAGCAATCTTTAGCAATAAAGTAAATTTTAATTGAGAGATGTACAACTTTTTGGACACAGTCCTACTGCACATTTAATTGACTATACTGTAGTGTAAATATAACTTTTATATGACCTGGGAAATCAACATATTTCTGTGACTTGCTCCATTATGCTATTCACTTTATTGCAGTAGTCTGGAGCCAAACCTGAACTAGCTCCCAGATATGCATATAACTAACTTTAACAAAGACATAATATTGAATCAGACAGACAGTGAATACAACACCGAGTTAACATATGCTTAGGAGTGAATAAAAGTCTGAAATTATTTTTTACAACTAAACAGTAAAACTTACCTCTAAATAAAATAAAGTTTGAGTTTTTCTGTCAATATTGCAATAAAAAAGCCAGGCATGGTGGTGCATGCCTATAATCCCAGCACTCGGGGGGCTGAGGCAGGAGGGATTGTTGAGAGTTCGAGGCAGGCGTGGGCTACAAAGTGAGCTCAAGGCCAACGTGAACTGCACAGCAAGACCCTTTCTCAAAAAGACACATAAAAAATTGCAATAAAAGTAATTACAAATATTCATTCAAAATATTTTATACCATTAAAAGTCACTGCTTTGAATTATGCTAATATTTAGTTCAAAGCTATATGGGCCCAAAGTAATCTGATTACACATAAATGAATGAACAATGGATTGAATTACCAACTGAATCATCCAATTAGGACATTAAGAAAGGTGAAGTAAGAATTGGACCAGTTACTTCAGTCAACTGAGTTGAGTACCCCAGGTAGATTTATAATTCTGCAATTCAGTCTGCTGCTTGGCACTCAGATGTGATGAACCATGAATAAAGTGACTGTGACAAAAACAATGGCCGCTTCAATCTGTCCCCTTTCCCATCACATAAGATAAGACATTCTAATCCTTCTCGACTCTTACATAGGGTTTTCTTATTGGTATTTCAGAAAATCCACTAGAAGTACTTACTACTGATTTACTCTACAAAAAAATGTGTTATTCCTTGAAAGTGAAATAGCATCATCAATCTGTAGTACTTTAGTGGCTATGGCAAAATGTAACACTTTTAAGGAAGTTGATTCAAATTCCACTTCTAATATTACTAAGTAATGTCAATAAAACAAGGAGTTTATATTTTGTAACAGCGTCTTATCTAAAGAGAATAGAAAATAGACTATATCATGTATAATCTGTTATTGCTTCAAACTGGTACTTACAGAAAGTGGAAATCGATAAGGAAAAGGTTAGCATGATTTTTTAAAAAAGAAAAACATAGCAACTAATATTAAAAATGAACTAGGATTCATGATTCATTCATTCACATAATCTAGCACTTTTTGTGGATCTATGTATTTCACCGCTAAACCAACCATAAGCGAGTATAAATGAGTAAACGAAAAGTAGTCAGTATCGTATGAGACGGGCTCAACATCTTCTACTGCCTTGAACCACTGGTGGTACATACAAGACTGTCTCATAAAGCAGCTTGTACCATTGGCAGTAGAAATGGTACAGTCATCCTTGGGACAGTTATAGTGGTTCTACACACCCGACAATGAGACATATGGATTATGGTCCCAATGCATTAACCAAAAATGACAACGTGTGTGTGTGTGTGTGTGTGTGTGTGTGTGTGTGTGTGTGTGTGTGTTTGCCATGCATCTCTGCTCATAATCCTTCTAGGAATATATTTAACAATATATTTGAATTCATGGCACTCAGATAAATAGTTTTGTTGAAATCAATTTTTAAAAATATTCAGTTTCTGTTCACAGGTAAAAAAAAATTTAAAGTTGCACCAACAATTGTTTTTACTCAGATTAATAATCTGGCTAAATAAATCCTCATGGATTAGAATTCAAATGTGCTTTATAGAGTGAACACGTAAAAGTAAATGATAGTTGGCTGTTTGTATTTCTATGTCTTTCAAAACTGTCTACTTCAAATTTAATATTTGACCTGTCCAACATTATTCCTTAATACCCCTGGAAAGCAGACATTTATACCATATTAAAATGATCAATCTACTCTCGTCACTTTTCTATGTGAAATATTTTAGCTTTTCATCTCACTGACTCAACAGATGTATTATTAATGATATATGAATATAAGTATGTAAAATGTTTGTGGATGTAACGGCTATTAAATAAATGAGTGTATATATTGGAAATGAATGCTGCATTTGCGTCTGTTTCCACAGGTGGATATAATATAACTGTGTTGTCAGTAGTTACCAACATCCTCCATTCAGTGTCTCTGGGACTAATTGAGGATGGAACATGTGAAAAAGATGTTTTAAAGACGTCTGTATGTAAAGCACTTGGAAACTTTCCACTGAATGACTAATTTGCTTTTAGTATAACCCTCTACAGAGCTCAAGTAGTGCGCTAGATAACCGCCTACGATTAAGAGTGCAGGGACAGAACCTAGGTTCTATACCTCGGTGAGCAGCGCACACCAACTGCTTAAGTACTCTACGTGCTTTTTCTGTGATTCACACGAGTCACAGTGAACTCTCCCAGTGAGACTAGGAGAGAAAGTACGTACCAGACACAAAGACAATGGAGGGGCAGCCACTGAAGGAGAAGAGATCTTACAGAAAGTTCAGCAAACTTCTGATGCTTTAGGAGAGGGAAAGGAGTCTAGTCTGAAGGATGTGCCAGAGAGGGCAAAGTAAAAGATGATGAAAAATACCTTTCTCTGTCATAATACTTATCACACCTTCTTGTAATTCTTTGTACGCCCATGTCACCCAGCTGTCGCATAGGCTGTGCTCTGGCAGTCTTAGTAAATTTTGTATCTCTTGGACTTACTACAGTCCTTCACAGAAATGCATCTAAAAATGGATACATAGGTGATTGTTCAATATTAATTTAGGGAAGACTCTTACCTTCCTAAAAATCTCTTTCTTACAGTTACCTATCAGAGGAAGATGAAATAATTCCCAATGGATATTATTAGCAATGGATTTTGCATGAAGCAGGATATACTGAACGTTAACGGACCGAGTGAAAGAAGAGGTGAACGAATAAGGCCAAAGTGTGCATTTGTTTTCCAAACACTTCAGCGACAGACACGGCTCTGTGCCTTCATCTAATACTGCCTTAGCAAGGAGGCACACAAGTGCCCTACAGAACATATAAATGGCAACAATTTTGTTTAAAGGAAAGTTTGCTGTTTGGTCTATTCCAGACAATGGCATTCTGAGGAGGAAAACAAAAAGCACTGAAATACCTGACAGAATTCTAACTTCTGCTTCATTTCCTATCCTTGAGCTGGCTGGATTTCGAGCCGAGCATCGATAGACTCCAATGTCTCCTGTTTGAAGGCGGCTGATCTGCAATGCTCCAGAGGGCAAGACCACCACTCGGGAGTCTCCTGGGACCGGGGTAAGGTCTTGTTGGTTTTTCTGCCAGTGTATTGTTGGCATGGGCTCCCCGATGACTTCACACTTGAGTAACATGGTATCTCCCATGAAAGCTGTCACAGATTCTGTCTGGGAAAGAAACCTCAGCGGTCCTAGGGGAGAAGCAAAGAAGGAAAGATAAGTGTTTCAGACGAAGCCACTCGTCACCAATGACAATAATCACACAATGCATTCTTTACGGGAAACTCTACTTTACAAGATGTTTTTAAAAATCCCATCTCATCGTTCTTACACTTTAGCATATGATCTGTCAGGCACTGAGTGGGCCCAGTGGCTAAACTAATGATGTTGCCGTTTATCCCAAGAAGCTTAGTGTCTCATTAGTATTGGTTAATAAGACAGCCGTGTAAAGTCAGCAGAGCAGACACAATCTACATTTACACATGTGGAAACTGAGGCTGAGAGAAGTGAAATTTCACACACAGATCCACGCAGTTAGTGTGCTGCAGTCCTCTAAATGAGACCTTGTTCTGAAGCCAGATGCTGCGCCCTTCCAGTTTCCCAACTTTAGACAGAGGTCTCCGGGCATGGGGATTCATTAAGGATGGTGTGTGGCACAACCTATGGCACTTTCAAGAAAGATAAACATTAACTGCCAATCAGAATAACAAAGAACGATCTTTTATGGGTTGATTGCTTAAGGCAAATGATCGTTAGCGTTTGCCAAGAACAGTGTGCTGAAAAGGTCTTAAAGTTGAAGTTAAATAGCTTGTGATTGGGCTACTTAATTTGTATGAATTTCTTGACAATCCATTTCATTTCTTGGGCTATAAAATAGGACAACAGCTAACTTGTATGACCACCAAGATGCTCACATGGAATGACATGTGAAAATGACGTACTCATACTATACAGCTGATGAAGGAAACGTAGGGGAAACTAACAACAACTTAAAAACTGTTGGATGTGGCGGTGCACACCTATAATCGCAGCACTCGGGAGGCTGAGGCAGGAGGATGGTTGGGAGTTTAAGACCAGTGTGGGCTACTAAGTGAGCTCAAGGCCGTCCTGAACTGCATAGCGAGACCCTGTTTCAAAAAGGCCAGAAAACAAAAACAAACAAGCAAAAAAACCCTGGCCATCACTGATTGGAAGCAAGATGATAGGGAGTCTCCTCCACCTGACGCCTTACGGCAAAAGCAGACCCCTCTTTTATAAACAAGTGGTATCTATGATCCTAATCCTCTGACTGTGAAAATACTTGAGGTGTTTAGTGACTACAAAGACATTTTTATAAATTATGTCATCATCGATAGATTATTGACAATTTTATTTTCTAGCACTGATGGAACCCAATAATTTTACTCTTTACATTTTTGTTAGTATAGGTTTGTTATGCAAAACAATTACATTTGTTACATGAATTACATTCACGAGTCATGTTCATCTTGGGGTTTTCTGTTCTATTTATCACAGTTATATTCTTATATTTCTAACTTCATTTTAATTTTCCTGCAAGTATTTAAATTGTACATGCATTTTACAATAAAATTTGATCCATCATCATTTAGTAGTTTATATCAAATCTTGCTAGACATAGTTCACCTTATTGTAATATTTATTTTACATATTTATTCTCATTAAGTCAAACTCTCCCAGCTTCAGGTTTAAGTTTTGTCAAGATGTTTTGCGTTTTTGCATCATTCTTTAGTCAAGCACAGATTCTATTTTATTGTCTTGTAAATACTGCTAGTTTGAATTTGGATCTATTAATTCTCACAAATCTAATTTTCCCTATAAATTGATAAAAATTTAGCTAAGGACAGAAAGCAAAGATGTAAAGGCCTGGGTCAAATATTACAATTTAATATCAGAGACAATAAGGATTTGTCTAGTCTCTTTCCCTAGATGAAAGCAGAATTTTATGTTCTGTTCAAAGATTAAAGCCTTTAAAGATAATTGAATCTTTAAAAGATAAAATTACATCACTATCAGCTATAGAATAGGTACAAACTGCTGAAGTATATCTGCATTATAGCTATAGCTGCATAAACATACTTAAAATCAGAAGATGCAATATTGAAATTGTTTAAAAAATTGTTAAGCATGACTAAGAGCCAATGCAGAAATCTTAATCATGATGCAAATACTAATTTATCTATATCTATATCTATATCTATATCTATATCTATATCTATATCTATATATTATATAATTCATCTGATTCCTAATCTAAAGCTCCGGAATTGGGGTTCATAGTGCTGCCTGGACCAACACTGCAGATATATCTACAGAGGGCGCCAGCCACATGCCTAATTCCATTCTTGAGTTACCAAAAGAAATAATCTGTAACGTGCTGGACCTGCCACTGAGTGAAAAACAAAAGGAAACAACTGACTTGTACCTGGGTTCATTGTTCAAAGTCCAATTTCCAGACTGTCTATACTGTGCCATTTTGCATGCGTTCAAAATAAGATTAAATTACATTAATTTGTACTGATTACCTTCAGTAAGTATAAATGTACTTAAACAGTATGGTTTGCTTATACTATACAAAGGAACTCTGGGATGAGTAGTAGCAGGTGTTTTGAGTTTTATGTTGGGCAACAAGGTTTAAACAAACTTCTGACATTTTTGTTCAATAGTCTTCTTTTTCATTTCCATTCATAATGTTTCAGTTTGTAGCTAAATAGTAATAATTTCCCCATAGAAACAAGTTATATATTTCATAAATCTTGGATAGGATAAAATATTCTTGGTAGTGTGATAAAAACATCTGGATACTTTAACAATTCAGATATATGATTCTTTGTAAGATACACATTCAATAAATTTAATTATAACATGTATTTATATATCTCTGGTATTTCTAAAAGTGAACTTGCAAGTAAGTTCAAGGGCATAGAGTAAAATACAAAATTAAAGTGTAATTCAAATGGATATGCAACAATTGTTTCCCTACACAAACTTTATCCAGAAAGAAGAATCCTACCCAGGACATGAGATTGCATAATAAGGTAATTAGGCTTAATGGAATTGCCTCCTATTCTGCACCCTTGTTCAGTAAGTACGTGTTAATTTCAGATTTTAATAAAGAGAGGTCAGAATTTCACCCTCTTTAATAGTGAACAATGCAGTGTTTGGAAATTTCAAAAGGTTGATTATTTGTCATACTGTTAAATTATAAAAGCAATTAGTAGCTTTTTATCTTTGTGTCCAGTAACCATCTTGAAAGTGCAAGTTATGGTGCCTCAGTTTAGTGTTATATTTTTAAGGCATGAGAATGGGCATTTAGTAATGAGCATTAAACTCACTGTAATTCATAAGAATAAAATACAGTAGTTTTTCCAGCATCATTTAATGTTCTAATGCAATACAAATGATTCTTGTGCTTCATACAGGTATCATTTTAATTAGATGCTCATGAAAACTAGCAACCTGCTCAGCAAGAGCCTATTTGGGTTTTACAGATTACCTGTGATCCACTCCACCATACCAGCCCCTGCCTCTCTTGTGTCCTCATTTAGTTGCATTCTAAACATAGTCAAAATGTCAGTATCCCCAGATTCTTCTAAGTTTTTTTAATTTCACTTGGGCAACTCTGATGTTCCCCAATTTTCTGATAGTTTCTTATTATCCAAATGCTTGGGAAAAGGTTTCTGTTCAATTGCATACCTAAGAATCTGCCACAAGAAGCTCATCATTCATATTTTCAAATCAATTTTTTCATCTATTAAAATTTTTCAGGCGTAACTGGGTTTGCTTTTCATTTTGTTTTTCATGATGCCTCCTTTAAAAGAAAAGCCCTCTTTCCTGACATCTGCTTATCAAATGCAGTCACTCTTAATGTCCAGAGACAAAATGCTCACCTTTTCCCTTGTGTTAATGAACATTACTGTAAAACATTTAACAAGATTCTAGTACTCATAATTTATAGGTACCATACCAGAGTTGAGTCTACAAATAAAGGCCTGAAACATGTTTGCACGTTTGTATTGTTTTCTGTATTTTACTTTCACAAGGTATGTCAAAATATTTACTGACAGAAAAAACAAAGCACATAAATGTTTGCTCAGGTTCTACATAAGTCTAAGTGTTTTGCAGACATCCACACCTTGAAAACGGGGTTTGAGCTTTGGATCTATCACTGTCTAACACCCTCAGGCAGTTTGGGTGGGGAAAGAATAACATCGGAAGTCGCCTTGTTCCTCCTCCTTATCACCATGTAGATGATTTTAGGCAAAGTTTCAGTCTTAGAATTTGTACTATTCTAAACACCTTTATAAATGGCCTCCTTTAATCTTCACAACAGTTCTCTCTTTGTTTAGTGCTAACAATTGAGCTCAGTGCTTTGCTCACTCTTGTAAAGTGTCCAGTAACTGAGCTAATTCCCTGGCCTATGACAGTTCTTTAAGTAACTCTATTATTTCCATATTACCTGTGGAATGGACATCAGGGCAAGTGATTACACTTCATCTTTGTAAAAACTGATTTAGTAGTGAATTATACTTTTGAAAATACCTTACTGCCTCACCCTAAGTGAAAATGCCTCAGATGCATCTCTTCCATAAGTCACTACTCTGTCTCAGAAGCTGCCGAAAGCAGCACAGAGCTGAGTAAACGATGTTGTTTAGTGAACACAATCAGTTCCTATTCACTGTGTCCACGGTTTCCACACATGCAAATTCAACCAGCTGTGGATTAAAATATATAAATATAAATAAATATTATATATATGTGCTAAAAATTGGAGTATACAGATACTTGTATTGCTTTTACATTTATATTGTAGTAAGTATTGTAAGTCAACTAGAGGTAATTTAGTATCTCCAAGAGGATGTATCTAGACTCCATGGAAAGATTATGCTGTTTTATATAAGGACTTGAACATCTGCTGAATTTATACCTGCAGGGATGTTTTGAACCTCATCTCCTTTAGATATTGCAGAATAACAGTATATCACGGTCTAAATAGCATCTTTATATACAAATTTCAACCAGAACCATCACACAATTGAAAAGACCAAGACGCCTATTTCTCATGCTGTCAGAAGGCTCTCCTATCCAGCCTTGGGGAAGGTTGTTTCCAAGAAGAAACTGTAGTCGAAGTTCCCACCTTCATGTCTTGCCTGGCCCAGGATGCTATGACAGCTTTTAAATCTAAGAACACCTGGACTACCTAGTAGCTTCCCACACCAATCAACTCACCCATTCAGCCATTTTCTGTACCCTCACATGCTAACAAAGACAAGAACCCATTAGTGAGAAACTATAAAAAGGAAAGAACATTTTGTTTTCCATATGGAAAAGCCAGACACATATGGAAGCTCAATTTTATCCCTGTCCTCAAAATGATAAACAGACATGTTTAATTCCAATTTTGTAAGTGACTAATACACAGTAAAAGTGCCTGGGCTTTAGCATCAGAAATTGTACTGATGTCAACAATCCTAATTACAGTTATATAGAAAGCACTAATTGCTGTTAGCAAGAAATATATAGCCATTATGAGGTTACCGGGGAGAAATAGGTCCACTCTGTTTATTCTCATTTCTGCAAAGGAGCTCTCAATTATTATCTCAGAATACTTTAACACTAAAAAGATCCATTAACTATCTATTTACATATGTTACTTTGTTAAATGTTGCTCAAGGCCAGTTATTTCTAGAACATTTACTATCTATGCAAGGAAAAGTGAAGGTTCTTTTCTTTGTTTTAAAGATCTTCCTTAACACATTGCTTGAATATCTGGGCTATAACTGCACCAGTGAATTTCAAAATCCTCACATTCTCATTCGGGCCTTCCCCAGCCCAGGGAGAATCAGTTGTCCCAAGATTTTCTTTGTACCACTTACTTCAATTGTGACTAATTAACTGTGCCATTTACTTTATAGCCATCTTCCTACTTCATTCCACACAAACAGGGTTCAGTTGTATTTTTTCTATACTGTAAATATTTAGTACAGTGCATGACAAATAATTTGCCATCAAGTATTTGTTGCATGAAAAAATATATGTTCTCGCTTAAGTAGTCAGTTTATATCTCAGGATCTAACCAAGAGGCAGTCGAGGGAGGCAAGCAGTAACTAGGGAGGCAGGAAGGGTTAGCAGGAGAAAGCAGGGATTTCTTTAAGTAAAATAAAACAGAGCTGAGGATAATAAACAGTCAAATCTATTAGTGCACAGAGCCTTACTTTGTTGTTTTTTTTTTTTTATTTTATTTTAAAGACAAAAGAATGGAGACATATGAACCAGAAAAGCCATAAACAATACAGAAAATACAAAGTTATACAGAATATAGTAGGGAATTAGCACTGGATGTTGTATTACATAGTTATCTTCACATTAGTTAACACAAAAACATTAAAGGAAGTACCAAATTATAGAGAAGATAGTAGGGAA
>PVLD010021417.1:0-31494 GCA_004027595.1 Dinomys branickii
ACCTGTGGGCTTTCAAGATGTTCTCATTTCTGTGTCAGGATATTAGCCTCTGTGGTGCTTTCAGTTATCCTGTGGTTCTTCAGGCTAATGATCGCAAATGAGACTCCAGAGCCCCATCACTGTTAGCACTGCTGATTTGGACAGGGGAGAATAAAATCTTGAAGCCTACACTAAATTTTAACTTCACAAATTTGAGATGAACTATTTAGCACCTTTGTGAAATTAATAAAACAACCTTGCTTGTGTGCATTCACAGTCCTATATTCTGGACAGAACATACAAGTTCCATTGTAGCATAAAAATGCATAGGATGAGAGGTAGGCCGGGCCTGAGGCAAGGTTGTAAGGCCACCTAATTATTTCATGACGCCCTGAGACCAGTGCTATTTCTACAGGATTCTTCATATAAGAATCGAATCTTACAGTCTCTCAAAATGAATGTTGGCTCCATCATCCATTACTTAGACTTCTTAAATAATTTGGGCAGACTTTTATGTTTGTTTAAGTAGAGCATGTTTGCATTATTACTGGGAGTTCATTTAATTTTTCTAAAGGGTAATTGAATTATTCTGAAATTTAATGCATGGCTTATGCACAGCAATATATTAGCTTGTAAGTTGGAAATTGAGGGAGTCACTAAGAATAAAACATATTCTTCAAGTGTCATAAGCATTTGGGGAGCTTAAAATGTGAATTTTGATCACAGACATTCTTTGTAGACAGTAGACTTAATTGGTCACACCTGGCAGGTATACCTGTATACAAAGCCATTTACAAGTAAATGAATGGGCATCAAATCAAGCTTGGCCTAATTGAACTATCTGGGGGAGATACACAAACATGTGGAAATGCTAGTGCTGTTGTTACAAATCACCTACACTAGGAGGTGCAGACAAGTTAAACTCCATGTATACCATTTAGAAGCCTTTTATTGAGCTATCAAATAACATCTGACGTCTATAAATGAAAAAAACACTATATTTTAATATTCTGAATGTAATATTTCTTCTCAAAGTGGTATATTTTTACTGGAAAAAATTCATACTTTCTAATGATTTTCTGATTGTATATATAGGATGACTTTCTTTTTCTTTCTCTTTTTCTTTCTTTCTTTCTTTCCTCTCTCTCTTTTTTTTTTCTTTTCTTTTTTTTGGAGACAGAGTCTTGCTACCCAGTTCAGGTTCGCTTTGTTTTTTTTTTTTTTTTTTTCCGGGACCGGGGATGGAACTCAGGGCCTTAGTGCTTAGCGGCAAGCACTCAGCCCACTGAGCTGTACCTCCAGCCCCAGGTTCGCTTTGAATAGCTATGTAGCCTAGGCTGGCTTGAACTCACACATTACAGGCATGTGTTACCACACCGGGCTAGATAGGATGATTTTGGATAGTCAAGTTAAATGTGTATCTTTTTTTTATTAGTGGAGGGGTTAGTATTGGAAAAGGCAAAGCAATATGTGTTAAGCTTTTGTGCAACCATCCCTACTTGCACCAGCATATCACTGATAGAATACTTTATTTCAGAAATTTCGCTTTCCTATTTTAGTAAATGATTGATTTATAGTTTATTTTTCTTTCATATTGATATCTATTTGATTAGCTTACAATTCTGTTTACCCAGATATTTTGGTTTTTTGAGGCTTTTATGGAGAGTCTTTGGGCTATAGTATTAGGAAATGTGGTTTATGGTATTGTCAATGACTTGCTGCTCTTAATTTTTTTGTGTTGGATCTGTAGGGGATTTCTGGTGCCCCTCAGTGACAGCAGGAATCACTTGGCTTAAGAGCACAGATAACTAGAAATGTCACTTCAGTTTACGGTGGTTGGTTTTGGAGAGGTTCTGGTGCTCTTAAAATGGATTTAATGTACTAATTTAAATATTTTAGAGCATTTGAAACAGCTAAAATGGATTTATGTATATTTCAAAAGGAAAGTACCTTGAAGAGTGTTAGGATGTAGGGGAAAGAATCCAAATACTACAATATCTTTTATTTTGGTGGTAATTATTCATATTTTTATTAGTCAAAATACATGAACTCTCTTCCAATGTGTCACTTAAATGGAACAGCATCCCCTGTAGTTTCAATTTCTGTATAGATGGTATGTATTTTATTGTTTGAAGAAATACAGTGGTGTAATTATATCCTTCAGAGTCTTTCATCCAAGGTAGACACCCATCCTTTAGATGCCTTGGTATAAATGCTTGTTTGTGGCATATACACCCAATACAATGAAATTAATGGGAGAAGACATGAGGAGCTTTGTTTCCACCAGTTTAAACCCACGTTGTGCAGGAAGAGTATGAATTATAGATTGGAAACAAAGAGATTCAATTACTCATTTTTATGCACTTGTCTCAGCCAACATATGGAAAGACATTTTTCTCAGGTACGTAATAGGTGAAGCATTTTAACAGTGGATGTTACCGATAGAAGCCACGTAATCTTTACATCATTCACATTAATTGATTAATTTTTACAGTTAGTAGTTTCTTAATGCTCTGTGGTGATGACTTTATTTGACTAGGGTGCTACATAAATGTTTTTATTATTTTTAAAACTGTAGTTTTTAAAACCCATAGTTGTGGGGATTAGCCATTTATCCTGACACAAGATAGAATGAGTTTTGGTCAACCTCTTGGAAAGAATATGCCCTAATACATTGGCTTTGCCTGATACCTGATTTTGCAAGTCCAAGCAAAAGTAAAAGCCGTGGTTTTCTTTTTTAAGTATGGATATTCATCATATATCAGATATATTTCTTATCAACAGGCTGTATTTATTACCAACTTCAGGGTAAATATTTAACTATCTTTTGCAACAAAAATAGGCCCTTAGCATTTGTGGAGATCCACCAGAATGACAGTAAGCAATTTGATCTGAGCTCTAAAACAGTTGTCACTTTGACAAATGGTCCTAATTAAGCTGAGGTTTCAGGTAGGAAACCGATTGGGTTAATGCACAGGCCCCTCAATAGCCATGGCCAGACAAGTACAGATGTTACAGCAAGCAAGAGGCACTGCTTTATTAGCCAGGTCTCCAAGCTCTGTATCTCCTATCATTTGATCAAAAAACCTCTTTGCTGTGACACCATGACTTCCACTTATTCACAGGGTTGCAGGAGGGAAAAGCAGTTATGAAAATTTCACCCCTTTCAAGTTATTTTTTTTACTGATCCCTATCCTGCAGTGAGAGACAAATGCATAAAAATGATGAGTTAAATCCCCGTGTTTCCGATCAATGATTCATACTCCTTCTGCACAACATGGCTTTAAACTGGTGGAAACAAAGCTGTTATGTCTTCTTCCATTAATTTCGATATAAATTGTCTAGGAAAAGGAAGTGCCGGGTGCTGTCACTGCTTTCTTCTTCACGGTTAGCAATATTTTTAGCACAACATGGACATGGCCTTCTCTTTTGAATTCTTCTCACCTGGGTATCTCACAGTGTCACATCATGCCATGGACAGTTCCACTATTGGGTCCTCCAAGATAGGATCTGTGATTCCTCTTTTTTCTCTGCTACTCATTAAAAACTTTTTTTGGTGGCAGGGACAGGCATTTTGAGAGGATAATTCAATAATCATGAAGATCTGAATTTAACTGAACTTTGCTGTGTGGAGGTTGGCAAACTTTTCCTAAAAGGATCAAACAGGAAATAGTTCAGGCTTTGCAAGCCACGTGGTATGTGTTGTAGTTATTTAGCTCTGTGGCTGTACTGTTGGAGCAGTCACAGGTAACACATATGTGAGTAGGTGGGGGACACTCCAGTAACACTTTGTAGCTAATTAAATCTCATGCAGTTTGTACCTTCTTTGTTTTTTTTTTTTTTTTGCCACCATTTAGTAATATGAAGACATTCTTAGCTTGTGACCATACGAATATAAGCACTCAGAAAGTGTTTGTCATGGGCTATGGTCTGCCTGTGTCCTGTTCTAATACTTTTCTCAAAACTCTGCTCTAAACAAGCCAGTGTCATACCTGCCTTCGAGACATTTTTTATTCACATGGTGGAAACATATCAATATTATACAACCACATGCAATTACGTGCCAACTCCTAAGTCACACTGATTCTCTGACTGGCCACATAAGAAGGAAGAGGAACCAGAAAATAAGTGGGACAAATCAAAGACGTGGATGTGCACGTGAAGGGAGCGGCACATGTGGGGTGGGAACTAGGAGAAGGAGAGCTCTGGGGTGCGTGCGGCCACGCATGGCTTGTGCAAGAAGGAGCAGAAGGTGTTTTTGGATTTGAGAAATTTCAGATTATAATAAGGGAACGAAAACTTGGGCCATTTCAAGATCAACAGCCATAAATATCCCAAAAGGCAAAATTAACTATATGCTCAGTTTGTGTACCACAGTCCACGCTGTGTAATCTAGAATAGCTGCTCATTCCTCTATTCGCACTTGGTCATTCAGTCATCACTTAGCATATTTCCTTGGGCCAGCTAAGACCTCGCCGCTGTGTTAGCTATCTTGCTTACTGCCACTAAAACAAGGTGCCATAGTCTAGATGGCTTAAACGACATATATTTATTTCTCACAGTTGTGGAGACAGAGAAATTAAAGATAATTGTCCCTGCAGATTTGATCTTATGAAGACCCTCTTTTGTAGATGGTCTCTCTCTGTCGCTCTCTCTCTCTGTCTCTCTCAGAGAAAAATTAAGGAGGAGGAAAAAGAGGAGGAGGAGGAGGAGGAGGCTGAGCAAGAGGAGAGGAAGCCTCAGCCTTTTGGTATCCTTTTTAAAGACAGTTAATCCTAGCATGAGAATCCCATCTCCATGACCTCATTTTACCTTGAACCCCTTCCAAGAACCCCACCTTTATCATCACAGTTGGGGATTTGAGATTAGAGCTTCAATATATGATTATGAGATGAATACAAGCAGCACAACCACTGGGCACAAAGAATATAAGTCATGGAATAGAACCCAATTTTTGTCCTCTAGGGGCTCAGTGTCTCAAAGGGCTCAGTTTCTCCAGGGGAGACCCTATTTAGGATTTAAGAAATAAAATGATACAAATAAATAAATAAAGGGATATGTAATTGCAAGGGGAGCCCACAGGGAGAAGCATTAAATTCAGAGTGTAAGGCAAAGGAAGGATTTACAGAGAGAGCAACAGCTAGGGATTATCTTGAATAATGAATAAGCTAACTAGATAGGAGAGAAGAATATTCTCAACAGCACACGCAGAGTTGGGAAAGCATTGCATTTTCAAAAAAAGCAAGTGACTCTGCAGAGTTAGAGCACAGGAGTATTGCGTTGGTTTGGCAGAAGAGTCTAAAAGAGTGTCAGAACTTAGGGTGTTAAAAGGCCCTTCAATTAGAGTGTTTCCCTTTATCCTATGGGTAATGGTAAGTTGTTGAGGGACCCTGAGCAGAGAACGAATATTACCACATTGGCCATCTCATTGGGCACAGTCTGAAATGGATGTAAATCTGTTGAGATGGATGTAAAGCTATGGCAGTGAACCAGGTTAGGAACCCACTGTGCTTGTCCTTGTGAGAAATGATGGAAGTAAGAGCTGGTGAGGCTAGGTAGGGAGGGGAGAGAGGAAGGGAAAGAGGAGTCTTAAGAAACTCTTTTTGTGGTACTGGGAGTTGCGCCCAGAGCCTCTATACTGAGCTGTAACTCCAGTCCATTTTTACTTTTCATTTTGAGATGGGGTCTTGCCAAGTTGCCCACACTAGGCTGATAGTTATGATCAGAGGGATGAGTTTACGGGTGTATACTACTATGAGTAACTTGGAAACTCCTAAAGTTCTGATTTGGACAACTGGATAGATGATGTACTCCTCAACCAGGTGGGGATATTGGATTGATTTTATGGTAAAGATAAATTTAGTTTTGGAGATGATGAATTTGAGGTTCCAAGTGAAATTACCCATACCCCTGCATGAAATATGGGTCCAGAGATGCAAAGTGGAGATAAATCAGCATGAAATTATAGCCAAAGTCTTCACAACTCAGGAAACACGGAGAGAGTGAGTCATGTGAGAAGAGGAGGTCCTAGGACAGAACTTTGGTGGAGGCCAGTACCTGGGGAAGAGCAGAGGATCAGCCTGAAAGCCAAGGGTGATCTGGATGGGAATAGAGGAACTGGAGACCTGAGTGTTGACCTCTTTCAGGAAAACTAATAAGGCATGCTTAGCAGGCAAGTCACGGTCAAGAGAAGCTTTGTGAAAGGTGGGCAATGTCTAAACACGTTTACAGCTGAGGTGATGATGTCAGTAGAGAATACAACTGGGTCCATGATGCATCCGAGAAAGGAGGTCATTTGTGGAGCAGGGTCCTAGATGTTAGGAGGGAGAAGAGGGATTAATTTGGTTAGGAGGAGAAGTGAAGAAGAAACAGAAAGAGAGCAGGGTCCTTGTGGATACTGACAGAGTTAGGATCTGGGGACTAAGAAGCTGAGGGAACTTGCACCTGCTTCTATATCCTGTTTGTGAAGGATGTGCTGAGGCCCCATGCAGCGGGTGAGGAAGAAAGAGAGGTGGAAGTAGCCGATTAGGAAAATGGAGGGGAGACTATTCCAGTAATGGGCCATAATTTCCACACCACATGGTGTGTCTGTACATCTGTGTGTGCGCGTGTTCATGCACATGTGGGGAAGGATTGAAGCAAAGAACAGTTGTCCCCAATGCAGTGGTTCTTGATCTCTACTGTGCATATAGATCCATTGGGGATCTTGTGAGCGTGAAATCTTGTTTCACTACATCTGGGGTCTCAAATTCTGCACTTGTCACAAGTTCCCATGTCTCAAGTGATACTACAGGTCCATGCACCAAATTTGAAGTGGCAAGAAACTAGGGCACCTTCTAATTTATGTTGTTGTATACACTTAGTGTTATTACTAAGACGGTGCATTTACGTGCAGGGTGAAGTTGATGAAGAATCTGATACCAGCCTGGACTTACCAATCATAAGAGGAAAGTTAAAGGTATTTTACACCTAAAGTTGAAGACAGAGATGTTGATGGCATCAGTATGAATGATTGCATTGTTTCTGACAGTGTTGTTTGTGTGAAGAGTGATACACTTGGATGGTGGGATTGAAGCGTGGCTTGGCGGGATGGTTAAATAAATGAGCCATGCCGATCTACCCTTGATTTGGAAAGAGAGAGTAGGTTGGTTAAATTTTAAGAGTGAGAAAAATGGAACATTGGAAGATTGTATTGAGAGTGTGAATTCAGAGTATGGCAGGATAGGTGGCCTGAGTTATGAGACACCAAGAATGTCAGCCAGTGTGGGTTGCAAAGGAATTGTTCTGGTGGATGGTAGTTGTTGAGGACCAGAAAAAGACAGATGTCAAAGCCCTGCGTGGTTGAGAAAATAGTCATGGGACAAAAATAACAAGGGAAGGAAAGAAGGAGTTGGGGTGGTATAAGGAGATGCTATGAGCCCCTGGGAAATGTTTTACAAAGATGGGAAAGGAGCAATTTGGAAATGGCAGGGAAGATGCTACACGTGAGTGCTTATGTATGGGGGTAAGAGAATGAGTGGTCTCGTTAAAAGGGGCTGAAACCAGACAAGTGTGCAGAGGCATGAACTAGACAGGGTATTGCAGCCTTCTGAGCTGAGCTTGAGAGGACTGGTGTCTTGGTTATTTATCTCTCATTGCTGAGACAAAATACCAACACCCAAAATGAAGGAAGGAAAGGTTTATTTAGCTTACAGTTCATGGAGGTTTCAGTCCATACTTGGCTGGTTCTGAGGCAGAGTGGCACATGGCAGAGGGCAAACTGTTCAGGGCAGCAGAGCGCAGCAAAAACAACCAGCAAAAGGGAGGAATGGCAGGTAAGCAGCCTCTCTCCTTCCCTTATATTGTAAACAGGCTACCCCCACCCAGGGGGCGTGTAGCTCTCACACAATCTCCATGCCTTCCTCTTCTACAGGCTCAGGATGTGTACAAAGTAAGAACCCTGGCTCCCTGCTGAATCACTCAGCCAAACCTCTAGACTCCCCAAGTTGACACAATGTATCAACCATAACAACTGGATAGAGTGCTGTGGGGAGGAGCAGGGTGTCTCTGGAAACTGGTTGTTCTGGAGTTAGGAGGAGCCAGTAGGAAGGGAAGACCAGGAAGACAAGAGCTTGAGAAGCAATGGGTGGCTAAGGGTGGTTTTCCTTGGGGCAGTACTTAAAGATGACATTGAGGAGCAGCCCGGGCTCTGTTGACTGTTTTCTGGATTTTTATTAAGACTTGGATAAAAAAGTTGTTTGGAAAGAGATCAATAAACTTGTTCCCAGGGCAGCTGTGTTGAGATGTTGAAGCCCAATATCTTTCCCACTGTGTGTGGACTTGGATTTTGTGCACACCCAACAAAACAACCATTGAAGGTTTAATTCCATACTTTTGTGAACATGTTATGCACTCTCTTTTGAATGACAGTAAGGCCTAATGGATACATCTGCTCTCCCTTCATGAAGCATTGCCTTTTGTCTAGAGAATGCACTTTCTTCTAATTGTGGCTTGGAAATATTTTTCTGTTATAAATTGGAAAGCAAAAAATTACATTAGAAGGAAGTTCCATGTTCCTGCCATATGTGCCACCACTATCAGGCTAGCAAGAGTAGAATTCTTATCCACAAAAAGGCCCTTTCTTCCCTGAAGCTATATAATATACCATATGCAAAAGACTTGTCATGAGCACTGGAATGGGTAGGCTATGACAACGCTCCAATATTGGTTCTTTGCTCCTTTTATTCCTTTAGTCCTGTGTTGCAGCTATTACTGTCTTATTGAAAGCAGGAGCCAGTGGGAAATGTAATTTTGAACCTGACAAATATAGAGCATTCATTTTATTATAAAGGGTTTCAGATACCTAAGAAAACCATAGTTTGAAGAGCTCCAGCAAAATAAATCTGAAATGGGAAGAGACACAGTGATGAGAACTGGAAAAGATACCTCACAAATCAAAATAAAACCAGTTTTGAGGAAGAGCAAAAACGTAGAAGGAAATTGGGAAAATAATAAAAGAGATAATGAAACATAATAGAAAAAGATGAAATGATAGCAATTTGTGTTTACCTGGAAGCTTTCATCGGCAAATTAAATTTGATAGGGATGGGAGATTTGGAGAGGGTTAGCAGCAATCTAATAATGACTTGGCTTTAGGAGGTTAGGCATGGTGTCTGAGAAAGTCTGGGAGTAAGGAGTAAAAATGTGAAGGAATTTATTTAAGGTGCAGGGACCTTTCAGGGGACTTTGTAGAAATGGTTGACATGGTCAAAATAACAGCAGGGAAGATAATTTTTATTCAGGATGCCAGAACAGAAAGCAGCTAGAGAGACGTATTTTAGGAGAAGTGTGTGGAATGAATGCTGCTACCACCTGTGCAGGGTCGGGATGACTTTGGCGCGTCAGTGTGCCAGGTTCTGGAATGGATGCTGCCTTGTGTTGAGATTTTTCCTTTCGGCTTTCTGAGTTTTCATCTATTAAGAGAAAGAAAGGCAACAAAGAGTATACTCTAGTTTGGCAAGGTACCAGGGAACTGTTAGATACCAGAGAACTCTTAGATGCTGCTTATAAAGACTTTCTTTGAAGGCAATTGGATAATATGTCTCAGGCATTTTGGACACATGTGTTTTCTATGACTGAATAATACTAGGTCAAGGGATTGTTACAAGCAAGAACTACTGGAAATGTCTGTAAGGATGTATATCTTGGGATGTTCATTCCAGTATTATTTATAATATCTCAAAATTTGAAAAAATTTAGATGTTCAACAATAGTATACATCTTAAATAGCCCTCTCCATTTATACAGTGTGATATGTTGAATTTATTAAAGTCATGCTAACGATTTAATATTGCTATAAATTCCTTATGAGAAAGAAGAAATTCTTCTATATGTATAGTAATGGTAAATATGTATGTCTGAAAGTATGGATGGATATTTCATTACTACTTATGGTTACCAGCAGACAAAGGCACATTAGAAAACCACTTGGAAGTCAGATTTAGGAAATCTTGTGCTTTAGTAGACAGATAACAAGGATGGTCTTGGTCAGCTGATGTCTGCAGCTGGGCTTCTCCACAACCCTATCAGGTGCAAGCTGTTCTTTCATCATAGCTTGAGGATCTGCAGTGCCTCAGGGCAGGCTGCTTTGAGGCAGAAAACAGAATTGGCAAAGAGGAAGCCAGGCACTGAGTCCAGCAGGCATAGGGTGATGTGGCAGATAAATTCCTGTTTCTATCCAAAAGGCCAATAAAAAGTTTCAGTGAAATATAAAATAAAAATAAACAGGAGTCAGAGGCTGGGTTGTTTTTCTTTTCTTTCTTTCTTTTTTTGTTGTTCTAATTTCTTTTTTTTATTTTAAAAGTATAAAAACAAAAAGATATTAACAAACAGACACAAAGTAGCATAAGAATAGTACAATCAAAACTGAGTTACAGACAAGGTGACAGGGAATCAACAATGGTTGTTGCATTAGATATTGATAACTTCTAAGTGTATATTCAGGAAAACAGATATAGGCATGCAAAATTGATCAATTAATCATCAACTATTCCTTACAATAAAGTGACCTAAGTCAGTAGTACAACTTCTTTTTAAAGTGTGAAAGCAAAAAGAACTACATCATCAACAACAGAAAAAGAAAGAAAAAAAAAACGAAAAGCATTAACAAAGAGACACAAAGTAGCTCAATAACCGTATAATCAGAATTGAATTATAGACAAAGCAACAGAAAACCAACAATAGCTATTGCATTGCATATTGATATCTTCAAAAATGTATGCTCCGGAGAACACATACAGACATACAAGATTGATCAAACAACCCGTCATCAACTATTCCATACCATTAAGTGACGTAAGACAATAGTAGAACTATGTTAGCCATCCTGCACATATGTATACATATACATACATTCATACATACATTTTTGCCTATTTCTTTTCTCCTTTCCCACGTCCCATCTGTCCTTTACTTTTGAACAAATTTCCTTCATGTCTCTCAGTTTATGTTCCCACCCTCAGGTTCTTACACCAGTGACACAATACATTGCCTGCACATGTACCTCTGATTTATTTCACTTATGAGTATGGTGTCCAATTGTGACCATTTGCCCACAAAGGCCCCAAATCTGTCCCCCTTTATAGCTGAATAATATTCCATTTTATAAAAATGCCACAGTTTTTTAATCCAGTCTTCTGTGGATGGATATTTGGGTTGCTTCCACAATTTAGCTATGCAATTCCCATTAAACTACCATTAGCATACCTCACAGATCTAGAGAAAATATGCCTTAAATTCATGTGGAACCAGAAGAGACCCAGAATAGCAAAAGCAATCCTGGGCAACATGGACAAGTCAGGTGGAATCATAATCCCTGACCTGAAATTATACTACAAAGCTACTGTAATAAAATCAACCCGGTACTGGCTAAAAAACAGACCCGAGGATCAATGGAACAGACTGGAAGATGCAACCACAACGAAAAACACACTCAGCCACCTAGTATTTGACAAAGGGGCCAACCAAACTCACTGGAAAAAGGATGACCTGTTTAATAAATGGTGCTGGAAAAACTGGCTTACCTCTTGCCGAAAACTGAAAATAGACCCAAGTCTATCACCATGCAACAAACTCCGGTCAAAATGGATCACAGATCTCAACATTAAAACAGAAACTCTAAATCTATTGGAAGAGAAAGTAGGTAAAAATCTTGAAGACATAGGAGTAGGCAGAGAGTTCATGAACAAAAATGAAACTGCAAGGGAAACACTCCAAAGAATCAATAACTGGGACCTCATCCTACTGAAAAGTTTTCGTACATCTAAAGAAATCACCAGCAAAGTAAAAAGAAAACACAGAAATTGGGAAAAAATCCTAGCTGGCTGTCCCTCAGACAAAGGTCTTCTATCTAGAACATACAAAGAATTAAAAAACATGTACTTGACCAAATTCAAAGACCCAATCCAGAAATGGGCATCTGAGATGAATACACACTTCTCAGATAAAGAAATACAAATGGCAAATAAATACATGAGAAAATGTTCCACATCCTTAGTCATTCGAGAAATGCAAATAAAAACAACACTGAGATTTCATCTCACCCCAGTAAGACTGGCCAGTATGAAAAAAATCATCCAATAACAAATGCTGGCGAGGCTGTGGAGAAATAGGGACTCTATTACACTGCTGGTGGGAATGCAGACTGGTGCAACCACTGTGGAGAGCCGTTTGGAGATTCCTCAGCAAATTAGGTCTAGAGGTTCCATTCAAACCAGTTATTCCCCTTCTGGGTATTTTCCCAGAAGATCCGAAAGCATCATATCACTCTGATATATGTGCACCCATGTTTATAGCAGCGCAATTTGTAATAGCTAAATTGTGGTAGCAACCCAAATGGGTTGTTTTCCTCTCGCTTGTTCTAGATTACTTTTTAAAGATCAAGTTTACCCTTGGCCCCCACATGAAAAACCCTTGATCACTCACAAGTGTGACACCAGATAGACCACATTCCCCCTCGGGCACTTGTCTCCTGCTGAGCTCTGGTCTCCCCCTCAAATTCTTTAGAGTCTGCCCCTGCCTCCTGCTCTTGTTCCCTCTCCAGACCCCACCACCATTCTCGATGGTCTTGACTCTGTCATTCAGCGGAAGCCCTGCCTCTTGGGTCCCTGTTTTCAATCGGTCTCTCTGCGCTTTTCCTAGTGACTCCTTGCAGAGGTCTTCAGCTTACTTTACCCTTCCTGCTCTGTTCTTTCTTTCTAGAAAACCTCTGTACTGTGCCTCTGTCGTTCCTCATTTCTTTGCCAGCACCTAACCAGCTGAATATTCCTAGAGATAAAGCAGGCAAGGGGGCCGCCAAGGTTTAATTTTAAACGCAGGCTTTCAAACCTCCACAGCCAGTCAGCTCTAGCTTCCCCAGTGGGCCCACCTTCCTCCTGCCTGATATGGCCGTTCCCCTCCTCCGCTCTCCTCAAGTCTCTTTCAGACTTTTCTGCCCACTCCACTTTCAGTTGGTGACCTTGCCTTTTAGGACAACGAGAAACAGAATGCACCAGAAGGATTTGAATATTTGTTTTCTTTTAACCAAATCTAAAAATCCCACCAGTGTCTCTCTTATTACGGTGGGGAAAACACAACTTTTCTTCTACTCCTGCTCTACCTTCTCCTTGTCCTTTACGTCTTTCCCTCCTCTTCTTTCCATTGTGTTCTCTCCCCTTCCTTTGCTCTCAAAGTTAATTCTCTTTCTCTCTCTTTTGTGTTTTTGAGACAGAGTCTCACTGTGTAGCCCAGGCTGGCCTCAAACTTACAGTGATCCTCCTTCCTCAGCCTCCTGAATGCTAGGGTTATAGGTGTGCACCACCATGCCCGGCCCACTAATTCTTTTACTTTTCACTGAATTCTGTGCCTAATTCTCTGCCTTCTGCTGGACTTCGTTGTAGAATTTATTCCTTCTCTCTGTATCATTGATCTCTTACTTACAGTGTGTAAGAACAAATCTAAAATCTTTGACCTCTTATTCCTCTCCAGTGTCTACTTCTAAAGACTTAGCAATTACTCTCTTTAAAATTGGCTGTACCTTTTTCTAATGCTTTCTCTCCAATCTTACTTTTGACCTCAACTTTCCAGCCAAAATTTTACATTTCAGGGTCTCAAGGGCCTTCCCATGGCCTGATTCATGTAGACACATTGTTGCTCCATTTCTTTTGAGACAACTGAGCACTTCCGTGGGCCGCTCCCTTTATGAAACACTCAGTTTGGCTTCTTTAACCTCAGATCCTCCTAGTTTTCTTTATACCTCGCTGGATTGTCTTTTCACTGCTATGTCTCAAAGTGGTGGTGCTTCTCTTAGCTAAACCTGGGCCCTCTCTGTTTTCGTACTTCCTTTCTGATAGACACCACTCTTCAGCTGTGAATTGAATGTCCCCAGCTGTTATGTCAACATCCACAGCCAGTCACCTAAGGTTTGTGAAGCCCTGAGTATCCAAAATGGAACCTTGGATTCTTTTTTCCTCCTGACCTGAACTCTCTGTTTTCCTTAGCTCAGTAAGGACTACAGTTATCTGCCCAGACCCCTGAGGCAGAACCCTTGTGGTGGTCTGTAATTTATTCTTTCATATCTTAAATCTACTTTCTCACCCAAATCTATAGCTTTTACCATCCATTTGTCTCAGAACCTACTGTGTCCATTTGGATCATCAGCATTCCCAGCCAGGCTGTGTCGGCCTGTCCGTGAGCTATCACAACAGCCTCCTACTTCTCCCGGGACCCAGTCGGGCCACTTTTCATACATTTATGAGTCAACATGCTTTCGTTTTTGAAGTTGATCCTAATTTTGCTTCTTAGATGAGCTCTGGACTCCTTCCTGTAGCACACACGCCTCTCTGTCATCCCACCTTCTTCCGGGTCTCTAGCCCTTTGCTACCACAACCCCTTTTCTTGGGACTCAGATGAAGTGTAATTAATTCAGAGAGATGTTCTTCAGATTCCCAAAGTGGACCCCTTTCCCACTGTTGTTCTCTAGAACAGCCCCATTTGAGTTTTCTTTACAGAACTGGACGGGCTGTGAGGTCAAGGCTTTTGCCTCCTCCTGTCACGTTTTGCTACACATCTACTACATGCTCGGTTTCATTACATGTTGTGAAACTTGTAAATAGATGAGTTTGGCAAGGTGTTGATTACTTTTGGTGTCAGTGTGAAGGGAAAGGATAAAAGTGATCCAGGCTGTGGATGATAACCATGTGCCTGAGTGACACAGGGTGAGTGGTAAGCATTGGTAGCACAATACAGGGACACAGAAAATACAACAGCAAGAATCAGAACTTGAAAAATGATTTTATCTTTGTGATGGTGGGGAAATAGGACAATAGAAGGGATTGAGAGGGGAACACAGGGCGTTCAGTTTTCTCTGCCGTCTGTGGGAGACCTTATCCTTGCTGAACCTCTTCGGTCAACCTCACTCAAGAACAGAATTAGGGTAGGACACAGAAGACTGAGAAGTTTGTCTCCAGCAGATATCAGGTCTCCAGTTTTTACAGACCTACCAGTGCCTACCAGAGCACGTACATGGACAAAACCAATATGAAGGTTAAGTATTTACAGGCATAGTGCTTACTGATATCAAAGAATTCCCTTGGTGAGTATCTTACATCTGAGATGCTAATGTGAAAGACATCTCTTCATCTGGCTACATCAGTGGAATTGATCATTTAGCAGCAGTTGGCTTATCATATTGCACCAGTTTTATATGAAAGACACTCTCCGTAAAAGCAATTATAATGGGTGGTTTGTTAAGGAAAACTGTTAGGGAATACAATCTAACTGTGTTCCTAGCAATCACAATACTTTTTGGCGGTGGACTCATATGTTTTGTTAGAGCCAATTATACATTTTTTTTTGCTAATTTTTACTGTACAAAAGAAATTTGAGATACTTAATCATCAATTACTGTAAGCTCACAGATAAAAATAATGTTATCATGCAAAGAGGTTATATATAAGAGGCAAGGCAGACATTAATATAGTATATGGAAATTTGTTAGAATTAATAACTTCTATTTTAAACCTCTTTAGAGCATTTGAGGGGAAGAAAACCTTTAAATCAATTAAACGTCTAGTTGGATTCATGTAGATAGGTGATGTGATTCTGTCTAAATGGAGAACTGGTAAAAGCTCCTCTGTCCTCTCAAGAGAGATGTTTCCCCTTTTGCAGCACTTAATGCAAAAGACTAACAAACTCTCAGTGCTCAGATCTTCGTATTTAGTTACTTTGGAATATTTATGCTTTTATGAGTCATCAGAAAAGAACTCTGATTTTTCCATCAGAAATAATGGAGAATGATATATTTCAAGCAAGTGGATCACAGGAGGGGGAATATACTGGCAAAATCTTGCTTGTGAAATAATAGGCAAATGTTTTGTCTTCACTAACAAGTCATTTATACAGCACTTACAGTATTCTGGGGTTACAGCTAGGGATACAGAAGTAATCAAGGTCTGGCTCTTGCAGCGTGCAGTTGGCAGACTCAGTGTGACACGAAGCATTAAATATGTTTGTTCCACTGAGTAGCACAGGATGGGAGGGGGTGGGAAAAGGCAGACACTGATCAAAGGGTATATTTTGGTTAGACAGGAGTCAAGAGCCTCGTGATCTATGGCACAGAGTGGTGACTATAATCCACTGTAATGCATTGTTTATTTTATAAAACACTACAGGAACACTGAGCCACTATGTTCTAAATTAACAGAGGGATCAGAAAAGTCTTCCTGGAGAAAATACCAGTTAAACTAAGCCTTTCATTGAAGTAGGAGTTAGATGAAGGAGATAGAGGGGTGAACGTTTGTAGGTCATGGATTCTTTAAAAAAAAAAAAGGAAAGATGTTCAAATGGGTTAAAGTTTGAAGTATTAAAAATAAGTGGCAGAGGTGAGGAGATGGGCAGGGAACAGACTCCCAGGGTCTTCTGAACCATCGTAAAGGAGCTTGTACTTGGTCCTATATGCTGAGAAGCCAGTGAAATCTGCAGAAGATCAGACATTTCTAAGTTTGTTTTACCCTGTTGATACGAATAAATGGAAAGGACATAAGATCAGACACAGAGAGATGTGTTAAGAGACGTGCCAGGAAGAAGGCATGCTGACTTTTTCTTGGGCAAAGGAGAGGCAGGGATCTAAACAACACGGTAAGGTCAGGAAGTGTTTATGGCTTAGAATGGCCAATAAGCAGGTAAACCCAGGTGAGAGACTTGCCTTATTATGGCCTGATAGGTGACCAGAGAAGGCTGACCTACAAATTACTACTCCATACAACTTTGCATACCTGTAAGTTTGATGCTGAATCACTGTTTGATTTTTGGCATATAGCTCAGAAGGAGTTTTAAAAATTGAGTGATATTGTTATAATAAAACTTCCATTTCTATTTATGTAAAAAATGTTCTAGACACATAAAAATGAAAAATACAAATGTTTGATGTGGATTAGTACATTGTCTCATTCTTAGATCATTGTGCTATCCATGGGCCAATGAAATAATTGAAAAAAATCAAAGCATTTTAATTAATAGTTCCATCTAAATTATTTTTTATACAGTTAATATATATTCATCAAAATATAAAATACATTACATTGTTTTTATCACTTGTGCTTAGTGGTAATTTAATAAGAACCCAATCCAAAGGAAAAATATTATTGCTTCAAATCTTATGTTCCCAGGAGATTAAAAAAGGTACATTTACCAAACTTTGTTTTCAGACATGTGTGATAAGGTGATCAATAAAAGACTCTCAAGCATAAAATGTATTGAGTTGAAATTTGTAGCAGAAGTAGAACAGCATTATGAGCTCAAAGAGAATAATGTGAAATTTCCTCATGTTGAAGAATATATATATATATATATAATGTTTTAAACATTAAATGTGTTTAAAAGAACAAAATAACAGCTATTTTTAAATGTTGTCACACAGTTTCCAAAACAAGAAACTATATTCTTTGTCATTGGTATCCTATGTGAAGTTGTATGTTAACTTTTGGAGGACAACTTTAAATGTGGGAGGGGTTTGCCACGGCCTAGGAAAGGAAAGTAGGGTGTAAAAAGAGAAGGGTGTAGGTTAGATTCCCAAAAGCATCATCATTCAAGGATCATCCTGCCTTCTGCCATGTAGCAAGAAAAAACTAGAAAAGGGTTGCTCTCTGTAAGTCTGTGGTTTGTCTTTCTAGTATTGGAGACTTGAGCATCTGAGCAGGTAGAGAGGCAGAGAAATGCATTCAAAGAGAGCCAAGGTTTAAACTACCTGTTTGTAACGAGCAGGGACGTCAACTGTCTCCACGGTAGCTATCGTGACTGTAGAGTGACAACAGTCTGATAGTCTTCAAGCATTTCTTGTCAAAAGATTTGTAAAGAGAATGGATAAATGTAGGCATTCAAAATACTAGAAATGACATGATATCAAGGGGCCATGGATACACTGTGAGCAGAGATGAGAAACCCTTTACCCAGGTACGGCAGATAGAACCTCAACTTCTCACTCTTCTGCTTAAGATTTTAGACACATACCTTGTACTTCTCTATGGTCTATCATACCAACAATTTGCTTATCAAGTGTACCATAAATGAGATGAGAAAGGGTGTGTGCCTTTCTGGAGGATCCCAACATTGGCCTCTACAAAAATATCCAAACCCTGAAATGTACATGCAGGCCAATCTCTTTCTAACCCTAGAATTCAGCATTCCAGCCCAGGCCTGGTGCACCTTTCTTTATTAGCTTAACCTGTCAAAGTTCTCTGGATCCCTGAAAGTCCATTCCCTCCCTGAATTTCCCCACTTCTATGTGGACTTGTAAACCATATGAGCAGCCTCCAGGAGAAAAAAGTACAAGCCGCACTGCAAGCCAGGTGTATAATTTTATTTAATTTATTTTTATTGTGGTAAGAATAGTTATGAGATCTACCCTTTTAACAAAATTTAAAATGTGTACTACAGTGTTGATAACCATAGACACAGTATTGTACAGTAGATCTCTAGATTTTACTCACATAGCAGCATTAAATTTTACGCCTGTTGAACAGTAACTTCCCATCTCTCCCTTTCACCAACCATTCTAGTCTCTGTTTCTGAATCTATTTTAGTTGCTTCATATAAATGGAGTCAGACAATATTGTCCTTTGTGATTGGGTCTGCATACTGTCCTCCAGGTTCATTCATGTTGTTACAGCAGGCAAGATTTCATTTTTTTAAAAAGACTGCTTAATGAAAGATAATGTGAATGTTTTCGAGAATGTGGAGAATTGGAACTCTTGTACCCTCTCACTGGGAAAGTAATATGAGACAGCTGCTATGGAAAATGGCATGGTGATTCTTAAAACGTTAGAGATAATATTAAGATACAATCCAGTTTCTGGGTATATATCAAAAAGAATTGAAATCAGGATTTCAAAGAGATATCTGCACTCCCATATTCACTCCAGGATTATTCACAGTAGCCAAGTCATAGCTAAGTACCCATTGACAGATGAGTGAATAAAAGAAATGTAATATAGACCTAACATGTTGTAATTTTTCTCATAGACTCAAAACAGGAAAATGAAACAGTAGTTACTGGTTATTGTGAATCTATACGGCCAATGTTAGCGCTAAAAGTTCTGTTGATTGCCAAGTATTTCTTTAGTATTCTTGGTCTTCCGGGCAGACGATAAACTCCGTAAGGTCAGGGGTCGTATTTTAAAATTCTTTAGTATTTTCAAAGTGTTCAGTATAAAGCTCAGGCCACAGTAAAATAGTCTGATGTGTCATGTTTTTTGAATTATTTTAACTAATAAAACTTATTGCCAAGACACCTTCATAACACACCTCTGCTGACTGGCCCTTTGAGAAGAGGATCGCACTTTGGGAACAACAAAGCTGTCAGAGTTTGAAACAATTGCCAAGGCTGCTAATAGCTGCTGCTTGGGTGATTACACAACCATTTACACCTGTGAGCATCCTGGGGGTGGGGCTATGGTGTCTTCAGCTACAGCCAGTCACAGCAGCTTTTATTTTAAGTATGAAAATCTTTGCAAAAGTGTTCATAGTTCTTAGATGCTCTTTAAGGAAATTATGCATTTAAATGTTTCCTGGGATGCTTATCAAGTCGGTTAGTATTATCACGCTTTTATTTGACTTACATGAGAACCTAGGTTGAAAATAAATTGGTTTAGTGGCACCACCTAGTCCCTCAGAAACATTTTTTTGGAAGGGGGTTGGTAGAGAGGAGTTTTACCTAGTTTCTGGAAATGTCATTATCTCCTTCTGATAAACCTTTATGCTGAGAGATATGGTCTCCAGGATAAACAAACTGAAAAAGGCCCCGTGAGAATCTTAATTTCTTCAAATTAAAATGAATGTGGGAAGATAATAAAGCTGTTTTAAGGAGCTGGCCTCAACTTCAGCACAAGTAGTTCAGCCATTCCTTTGGGGCAATTATATCACTCTCGCGTGCAGGTTCAGTGAAAACAGTCATTTTTCAGAGTTGTAGGGTTTTTCTCTTCACCACTGTGGACTCCACCTTTGTGAATGCAGTGGTAGGAATTCAACAGTGCAAATACTTGAACTGTATCTCTGTGCGATGAGAAAATCTCAGGTGTAGTGAATAGGGAGGTGGGTTGACAAAGTGGTCACTTTGTTCTTATGCTAAAATAACATATCATCAACATTAGTTTTGTAATAGACAGTCCTTGTAAGGAACTACAGACTGGAGGTTTTCTCCTGAAAAGAGAACTGTTGACCCCCCCACTTAATTATGACCACTATATGGAAACAGTGAAGAAGATGTATTAATTTGCTTTGAACCGATGGCCCTGATTTCCTAAAAGCTTTAAGAGAATAGAGTCCTATTGTAGTACAAAGCAAACTGAGTTCTTGTACATTCTCTGGCACTGATGAAAAAAAAGGAAAAACAAAATGAAACAACAGTGTTTCTCATCTAGTTCTAGGTAATTTCACAGATGAGAAAAAAAAATTATACAAGCTAGCTTGAAACTTTTACCAGAAGAAATAGAATTGAAATATGATGCCTCTGGTGCTAATTATTGAGGTGTATTCTGCCAGGGATTGAAATCTATGGGTGGCTTATAACAGAAACCTGCCAAATGTGATCTATTCCATACATAGATAATGAACTGTTGTCAGTTTCTCTCAAGGGAAATTTGAATATACTGTACTTTTTCTCTAAGGTAGGAGTAACTATGTTTGAAAATACAATTGTTGTTGCCTCTAATACCTGTTAACTTTAAATGTTATTCACATGTCTGTGCTTGGAAGTCTATGCTTGCACATACTGAGCATTAATTTTAATCACTTTCAGAAGCAGTAAGGTTTTCCATCATAACCAGCATGGAAGAATGAGATCAGCAACTGCGGTGTTTACTCTGTGTACTGTTACTAAATCATCACAGGTGATCCAGGTTAAGCTCCTGAAGAAGCTGATTTGGAATTGACATATGACATTCGATTTTTTTTTTTTTTTTTTTTTTTGTCTCTTTGAGGCAGGGTCTTGCTAAGCTATTCAGGCTGGCCTTGAGCTCACTTTGTCGCCCAGCCTCATCTTGTACTTGCAACAATCCTCCTACCTCCCCGTCCTCAGTGCTGGAATTACAAGCATGTGCCACCATGCCCAGCAGACATGACATTTGAAACTAAAGAGAGCGATCTTGATCTCTGTTTAGAACTAGCCTGCAGTCAACACGTGGAGTGTGGACCCTGTAGCTGACATAAGATTCAGAGAAGGTGATAGGAGATACGGCGGTAGGATCACCATTTGAGTATCTGATTTAACTTAACTTTTTTTCATTTCAGCTCTTTTATAATTCAAGATCATAGCTGTTAACTCACTTTCCCCACTTCATTCATGGCTCTGTTTGTCATTGGTTCCATTTAGCTTCCAGGGATCTTCCAGATGCCAAGGCATGATGGTCCAGTTGGGTTCTCCACTTGGGTTCTCTCTCATCCCTATTTGTTGGTCTTTATGGATGGTGTTATGGTTGATACATTGCATCAACTTGGGGAGTCTAGAGGTTCGGCTGAGTGACTCAGCAGTTCTACATCCTGAGGTGAAACGGATATGCCTTTTCTGCTCTAAGATGTTCATTGTGTCAATTTGAGAAGTTTAGAAGGTTAACTATATGATTTAGCAGGAAGCCAGGTTGCTTTGTATTCATCCTGAGCCTGTGCAAGAGGAGGGTGTGGAGATTATGTAAGTGCTACATGCCCCCTGAGTGGGGGTAGCCTCCTCACAATAAAAGGGAGAGAAAGAGGCTTGTTAGCTCTGCCATTCTCCTCTTTGCTCTTGTTGCTTTGCTATCTTCCACCACCATGGATGTTGGCCCTCTGCCATGTGGCACTCTGCCTTGGAGCCAGCCAAGTATGGACTGAAACCTCCACAAAGTGTGAGCTAAATAAACCTTTCCTTCCTTGATTTTGGGCAACGGGTATTTTGTCTCTGCAGTGAGAGAAAAGTAACAGAGAGACGGTTGCTCTTTTCTGAATGGAAGCCCCACATGCCACCCTGTTTCCTAGACTGTGAGAATGTAGGAGGAGGGGAGCAACTTGGATTAATAAGGAATACAGTGGAAGAAACTGCAACTGAGTACTTTGAATTATTATCCTCTAGTACAAGAGAGTGGAAGAGTGGTTGGAAATGTTAAAGACATTAGGGTTAGTCTGAATAAAAGAAAGCTTCCCCAAATATTACTTAAATATAAATTACATATTTAATTTAGTGAGGCTTGATCACAAAATATATTTTAATAATTATGACAGTAAAGGACACATTGCCATTAATCCTCCTTAAAATACTCCAAATACCATTCCTTGCTTTGAATATAATTATCCCATCATTCTTGACATGTCTTTTACTTTAAGTATTTTTTAAAAAATTTAAACATTCACTGTATTTTACAGTTATGCCATGTGTGTGTGTGTGTGTGTGTGTATGTGTTTGTGTGTGTATGCTTGCATGTATGTTTGTCTTCTAATTTTTTCTTAGAGAAGGATGAAATTACTGACCGTCTAGCCCAGTAATTTCTTTTAACAATTAATAAACAGAGAGCCATAATTAGCACAAAGTCACACAGCAGATGTGGTGAACCAGGCCAGCACACGTGGTCCCGTGACTCACAGTTCTGTGCTCATCCTTTCCTGCCTGAGAATGAGGACATTTTGAAGTGGAAGACACCTAGATTAGGTAGCAGGATGAGCTTTTTGATGTTAGTGGGTCAAAAGATTGAGAGAAATTATCAAGATGTTGCAGTGGTTATTTAAAGAAAATAGGGAGCTACTTTTCACTCTGGTCCAGGGACAGCACTGTGGAACCAGAGTGATTGAAGCTGATTTCTTTACTCTGGTTTTTAGATTACATGATTTTAAGGCAGATACTTCCAAAAAGGTTTACAAATATATAGTTGATGGAATAATTTACCAGAGAAACTGCCTCTGTAGAGTCTCTAAATTCCAGAAACACACCCTGTTTCTGTGTGTTTGTGTGTGTGTGTGTGTGTGTGTGTGTGTGTGTATGTGTAGGAAATATCCATCTGCCCTTTCAAACAAATTTAAAAATTTTTTTGAGATGTTTAAAAACAGAACAGTGAAATTGTCTTCAGATCTCTAGAGAATACTGGACCACAGTGAAGTTTAGCTTCTACCTTGCTGTGGACTAGATTTCCACTGGGAGAGGATTTATAATTTTATGAGCCAGATAGTGTAAAAGATGGGACAGGCTTCAAAATAATTTTTCTGTGGGACTATTTCTTGTGAATGGTAACTGATTTTTGTTCGGTGTTTGCTAAAAACAAGCCTGGAAAAAAAAAAAAAAAAAAAAAAAGAATGGTGTAAAATATTCACAGTTTTGTGAGGATGTGTGAAGACATTTGGGTGAATGTTAGAGAGATTATTTTGTATTTCTTTGCTCCTGAGCTGAGACAGAATTTTGGGGAATCAAATCATACATATTCTATCCCCCTGGTAATATTTAAAATTGTGGCTTTCAAGAGAAAATTTCTGGAAGAAATTTGCTCAAAACAGTGTTTCTTTGGTTCTTGAGTTGTCCTCTTTCAGAGACAATGGACCTATTTAGTAGAGTCTCTGGTCAAAGAAATGCCTGTCACAATTTAACCTCTTCGATGTTCCCTCTCTCCCTTTGTGTAATGCATGGCTTTGAACTGGCAAAATCAAGACGACAACATATTCTGTATAGCTTTTCTCAGGGATGAATTTGGAAGCCTGGGTACAATTGTGTACCAGTTTCATATTTCAGTATCTCTGCTAATCTGAAGGGTCCTTTAAGTTTTATACAATCTTATGGATCTTAGATAGTTATATTTCCAACATCCTTTCCACCCAAGTTCTCACTCATATATAGACTCTGTAATAGTAGTCCTTTAAATGCAAAATTTGGATTTAAAAATCCTTTAATTCAAAATTTGGATTTAATTTTGAATTAATGTTATATGAGGTTGAGATTATCCTCTAATTGCATATAATAGTCTGTTTTCCTGTAAGACAGGTGTCCCTCCCTGTATCAGCTCTCAGTTTTGTGCACTTGCATGAGGATTTGCAGGTCCCTTAACCCTGACTCACAGCTTGAATGAAAATCTTACTAATGTAACACACACGTGTGTACCAATAAACATTTGCATTGCATTGAGACCAGGCAGGAGGAAGACTTGCAAGAGGGCAGAGTCATACAGTCTACTTTGGGCTCTTTAAAAGTGTTTGCATGATCCCCAGGGCCTTTCTAGTTCCTTTTTCCAAAGGGTTAGGTTTTTTGAGTTTCAATCCTCTTCTGCTAAAAGCTTGGGAGCTTTTGCAGTCAGACTTCTAATTTAGCTGGGGTCTTTAGTATCTCTACCATATTCTGTCACTCTTCATTTATACCACAGCATGTTTTCTTTCTCACAATTTAACTTCCTTTTTCTCCTCTTGCATTAGAGAGATTACTTGGTATTTCATTGCTCTCAAGCTGAGAGAGAATTTGGGGAGGCAAATCTTGAGGGAAAATATGGTTCTCATCTGTTGTATCTTTTTGTATTACATATAAATGTAATCTTCCAAAGGGTTCATTATATGTATAATATATATAAATATATATACATGTTTTATATATAAATATATATTATATATAATGATATATGTATATTTTGTCTTTTTTGAGACAGACTCTTGCTATGCAGTTCAGGCTGGCTTTGAACTCACTTTGTAGCCCAGGCTGGCCTCAAACTTGTAGCCATTCTCCTGCCTCAGCCTCCTGAGTGCTGGGATTACAGGTGTGTGCCACTACTACTATACGTTAAATTAGTTAATTGATATTTCTTATGATTTAACTTATATCAGTCAGAAATCTTGGGTAGATTTGGATTGCTACATATGTGTTCTGTAAATATTTGCTTAATATTTGGGAAATTGCATAAATGCTTGGATGGGTTGGGAACATACTCAATTTTCCTATTAAAATAAGTGACAGGCTTCTACCGCCTGAAAATTGCTGTCCAACATATATTCAGAAAAAATTCAATTTGAGTGAGAAATACCTGTACTTCTGTTCTGAGCACATACATGTAAAATTTATATAGTAGCCAATAGTGGTCAGTTTATCTTTGAAATCTTTTGCATGACAAATCCTCACATCTGTCAGATGGTGAAATTGATGGGGCCACCTTTTCTCTCACTGAATAGGGTTATAAGCTTTTGTGGATTTCTTGACATATCTCCTCAATGTTAGCTGCATTTCCTGTTTCTGTCTTAGGAATGGTCATTGCCCTCTGGTCTTGTCTTTTGTCCCTTTCTGGAAGATGACTTTAATTCTCTTTCCTCTCTGTCAAACTATGGGGAAATGGAGCTGAGTTCTTTATTTCAAACCCTCTTCTTTCTTTCTTCTTCCCGTTTGCAGTTTCTGTTTTGCATTTGTGGCCCAATACCCCTTCCAACGTGACAGAGCAAGGAGGAAATACTGTGCGTTACCTTAACCATGGGCCGCAGAAAGCCTTCTCAGTGGGTAGTGGAAATAGCAGTGCTTAGGAAAATGGAGTGCTACTTGCTGCCGCAAACTGAACTGAGAGAAAAGACTTACAGGAGATAAGAGGAAAGGAAGCTAAATGGTGAATGCATAATGAACAGAGATTTGAGGTAGGAAGGGAAGGAGTGAACAGGAGCAGGAAGTGAGAGGAAGGAGAGGGGAGGTTGAAAAGTGGCTGCAAAACTTATGTGGACATGGATACGGAGTAGGTAGTAAAGGCCACAGGGCTTTGTAAGGGCAGGGTGATTCAGTGCTCCAATTAGGTTGCTCATAGTCTCTGTAATATGAATGATTTCATCTCCTCAATATCTGCTAACATACCCAGCAGCCTACTGGAGGTGGATTTTTTTAAAAGTCAAAATATGAAGGTAAAGGCAGCAGTAAATTGCCAGGGCCATGTGTGGAAAGGATGCACATGTCCGAAGACAAATACAGGTACAAATAAAATGTGGTCTATATGCAGTGGGATGAACGGAATTCTGATACACACGACAACACAATGATCCCCGAGAATACAATGGTAGGAAACAGCCACACATGAAATCACAAACACTGTGTGATTCCACTCACATGAGGTATCTGAAGTACTTGAATTCGTAGTAACAAAAAGACTTGAGCTTATGATGGGTGGAGGAAGTGGAAAAGGAGGAGTTACAGTATTTCTTTGGTTACAGAATTTAACCCATTTATATCAAGGTAATTATTGATAGGTAAAGACTTACAGTTTAATTATTTTCTGATTGTTGTGCTCTCATTATTACATTCTTCTCTTGCTATCTTCCTTTGTCATTTGATGATTTTTGTGATTTATGCTTTCATTCTTTCCTCTTCATGTTTTGTATATTGATCACAGATGTTTTCTTTCTGCCACTAGGTTTATATAAGACTTCCTCTAATTTTAAATCTATTTTAGGATAATAATTATTTAATTTTCATTGCCTACAAAGTGGTCCACATTTGCTTCATTCCCCACATTTTGTGCTATTATTGTCACAGTTTACACCTTTTATATTTTGTCCCCATTAGCAAGTTATTATAGACATACAGCTATCTTTACTACTGAGTTTTTTAAAACCTTAGTATGTTTTTATATTGCTAATATGACATCAGTCCTTTCTAGAGATTAAATATGACATCTATCTACCTATCTATGTATCTATCTGTGTATCTATGCATCTATCTTTTGCATCCAGGTAAAAATGAGTGTACCTTTCCACTTCCTTGAGATCATGAACTGTTTCAAGATGGAGCCATATTTAATGTATCATTGTACATCTGGTCTCTAGGGTAATACTCCAAAACAATTGTCTAGTGAAAAAAACTTATAATTTTTCTGTATTGTTTTGCATTCGTAATTAACATTTTAAACACTGCATAAGTATAGAAAGTGAAAGAACAAGTATTGATCCTAATTCCAGCATTTGGAAGGCTTTCTTACATTTTATGGATACACTGTATACAGATTATGAAGGCAATTTTTCTGTAAAAAAACATACTGGTTTATAATGTATTCTTTCCTTTTGACAAACACATAGTGCATGGCCGTCCTTACCAGTGCCCAGTGATCTACCATATGATTTCCCTGAGGTCTGGTCCTTTAAAAAGACAATTTGTTGTTAATCTGTACAGCTCCTCCTGGAAGAGCTCTGTGGCAATCAGCCAAAGAAAGTGATGCAATTTCAGGCCTCTGAGGGGTGAAGATGTAGAAAAACTCACAGGAAGGCCAGACTCAGGAGAAAAGCTCAGAAACTGTCTAGCATAGAGGAACCAAAGGAAGGAGACTTTTTGCCCAAAAAGAAAAATTTACTTCAGAAGAAGGAACCTCAACTTGTTCCAGAAAAGAAAAAGCTGTATGCTCTGAAAACCTAAAGAAAAAGCTGACTAGGTTCATTCCTGACCTTGTGGCTTTCTCTATAGCAGTGAATAGAAAGCCAATGTTCAGTGAGAATTATAAATGGATTTCAGATGTTGAAAAACCAATTGTAAAAAGAGTGAGTCAAAGTAAATGCTGAAAGTGAGGATAGAAAAGATGTTCCATTTTTTCTTTTTCAAATATTCTTAACTTTTTAGACTCTTTTAAAAAACTATCCGACAAGTAATTAGTATCTGCCACCTAGCTGGAACAAGGCTAAGCAAGGAGGACTCAGAAATGAGTCAATCTTCACTTTCAGGGAATTGATCTTCTAAATGAAGGTGAAGCGGATGTCCCTTACTTGCTATGGGCTTTCTGTGAGAGCAAAAAGCTTTATATTATCATATTTTATTACATGATATCTCCCTGAAAATGCAAAAGATTCAGTGTGCAAAAGCTGAATGATACACACATAGAGGTTAATAGCCAGGATATGCATATGGATATCCCCACAGGAGAGGACCCTAAATCCCCCGTGATGGTATCAAATATGGCATATGAGTCCTAGGCTTTTCCTTCTCAATCTCGTGAAGTACAAATTTGTCCAGTACATTAAAAACTATATCAAGTATTAAATTCATGCGATATGAATTTATTTTAAATATAATTTTCAAAGTTAGGGATGTAGCTCCATGATAGGGGTGCTTGCTTCCATGTTCAGGGGCCAAGGTTCAGTCTCCAGCAACAGAGTTTAAAAAAATATTCCCTAAGGCTTTAGGTCTTTCGAAGATAGGAGAATAGAAGAGATGTTTTGTGTGACACGGAGACAGGCTTTCTGGCGGTAAAGTTTTTGGGGATTCAGCAGACAATTATGATGGGACTTTAATGGGCATTTATAAGCTTCCATACAAAATTTGCTCAGGGAAGGAGTTGGCCTTTATTTTTTCTTGATAATAAATCTGTAGAAAATGATTGCATTCATATAAACACCTCTAGGGATTTTAGAGTTTCTCTTTATATCTAAGTCACTGAAATTCCTTTACGATTCTGATTCTTAGTTCACAATTTTATGACTCTCTTCATTTTCCCTATCCCTCCATCCCCCTTGTAGACACAATGCTTGATCTTAGTTCTATCATTTCATGGATGTCATGAAATAATTGCTGTTTCCTTCACAAATAAACTCATTATCGACCAGCTCATGTCCCGGGAGCTTTTGATGTTTTGCTTTTGCCATGCTTAATGATAGCTTGCGTTTCCTAAATTGTGTTAGTACTGATATTAGCATTTTTATTTTTCTTTTACTCCACTGTATAAAACAGAAAAGCAAAAACTAAATATTTAAATATACAAAGGCGACTGTACAAGCAATGACAGCACCATCAGGCCACAGCTTAGCACAGCATTTCCTCATGTGATACGGAGACACTGAAATTGGTACCAGAAGAAAATTGAGTTTCACTGTATAATAAGTGGAAGTCGAAGTCATACGGAACTTGAGTGTTCTTGTTCTGTGTGTATTAAAGCATTTTGTCATCTCTAAAGCACAGTAGAGGTGGAAGCTAAATTCTACTGTCTGATTTATTAATTTACTTGATCAACTCAACAGTGACCTCCAAGTCTCAGTTTTTCTTTTTTGCTCGGGAGAGGGCACTGATCTCTGTCTCATAGGGCTGCTGTGAGGCTTCAGCGGTGTGGTCATGGGCTTTAGCAGATTTCTGATATGGTGGGGGCTTTCTCAGCCTCTTCTCACCCAGCTGATGAGGCACACCTAGGGAGCAAGGGTCATTCATCCATCCTTCTGTAAGACTTTGCACATGTTGTGCCATAGTTACTAGACTTTTTCATTTGTTAATTTCCCCTGAAGTTAGGATGTTTGAGGCTGTTTAGCAATAGAACTGGATTTTAGGTGAAAAGTCATAAAACAGCTATGGTAAATTTTGAGAATGTTAGATGAACTATGCATACTTATCTTCAGAAATAATTCCTTCCTGGGTATATTAAGAGCTATGACCAGCCTTTGGTTATCCATGGTGCAACATGTTTTATCAGTCACACCAGTATGCTTTTGAGAGTGAAAGAATGTGCTATGAATGGACATTAGGTGAAATCTAGAATCACCCCAGGCAAACAATGGTGTGTAGTCCTCCAATTTGTGGTTGATGTCCTTGATTTGGAATGTGGTTTTATTTAAGGTGGATCATTTCTCAAAAGAGGTCTCTGTTTGTGTTGAAATAATGTTATAACTGTGCTCTAAACCTGAGTAGACTCATCCTGCGGGTGGTCATTCTTAGAAATGTTAAGCGGTCCTTCTGAAGGCAGGTGTTTAGCTCCTTGACTGTTTTGAATTAAGCAGTATACTGGGACTTTGAGATCAATGAGTTCATCAAGAGATTAAAGGAATCTCCGCTTCTAACCCTACTTCCCTGGTCCTAGAAGAGCCTTCACTCTCTTCCTGCTGTGTATCTGCAGATGGAGTTTGCAGTCTTGTAACAGGACCTGTATAAAAAGGTCTATGGTTCAAAGTCAAAGTTATACAAAGATTATTTGCAGTTTTCCAGTGATTCTTGTAGATATTTCTACCCAGGTTTGCTTTATACCTTATCATATTTATCTGAGAAATAGTTTGCCTGTTGATTAGAGCAAATATTCTACTAGATTGGTTCAAAACCTTGCTCTGATCCTTGGCAAGTTACTTAATTTTCCTTTCAATTTTTCATTAATAATTATATGAGGATATTGCACATTAAGGTAACCAGAGATAGCAATAATGCATTATATATTTCAAGCAGCTAGATGAGAGAATCTTGAAAATTTTGACAAAAGAATGGTAAATATTTAATGTGATAGACATATTAATCACCTTCACTTGATCATTACTCAATTTATATATATGCAAAAACATAATATTGTGCCCCACAAATATATACAATTCTATGTCACTAAAATACAAAATAGAAGTAAGAATAGCACCTCCTTCCCTTTCTTCCCACCCTTCCTCTTTCTCCCCTTCCCTCCCTTCCCTTCCCCTCCCCCTTCCTCCCTCTCTTCCTCCCTCCCTCCCTCCCTTCCTTCCTTCCTTCCTTCCTTCCTTCCTTCCTTCCTTCCTTCCAACGAGTACATGTAAAATCCATAGAGCAGTGCATGATATTAGCAAGAACTTTACAAACAATTTGTAAGTAGAAAGAATAAATAAAGCTTCTCTATATAATCAGGGACTGGTGATATTAACTTTGAAGTGCTCACAGGCACAAATATAGGAATAAAAGAAAGAACAAAAGAAAAGTGAGGACTGTAGATAACATTAGTTATAAGAGAGAAGAAGAATAGAAGAAATACATTCTCTAAGGGATTTAAAGATAAAAATCTCTGTGTTATAAGAGGCAGTAGTTTATTTGGAATAAGTACCCAAGGAACAAATGTAAGTTTTGTTTTGTTCTTGGAGTGCCCCTGAACTGCTCAGGGGTTCTGCTGCACTCATTTCCCTTGTTGTTAATATTGTCACCGTTACTATAATCGATATTTTAATCACTGTCACAAAACATTAAACTGCATTTGATTTTTGCAAAGTTCTTTGTATTAGTTAAGTATAGTGGTGCAGCCCTTGAGTCTAAGGGTTTAGAATTGATAGTTCTTTATGGAAGTCTAGATGAGACCACAGTGGATTTAGTATGTCTATTGCTGAGTCCTCTGAATGAAACAAGAAAATAGAAACATTCATAGATCTGACAGCACAGTATCTGGTGATGACTGTTCTAAATCCTGGATACAATGGTCTCAGAATCAGCTGCCACCGAGTGATCTAAACGAGGTCATTTTATTACCTACTTTCCAGTTCTCGTGTGTGACATTAGGGGGAAAAAAAGTATAAGCGTTGGAGAGACACAGATAAAAGGGTGATGGGCTTTGGGATTAAGTAGGATTTTATCCAGATTCTGGCTCTGGTGTTAATTGTGTTGACTGAATGATTTGCTATTTTGACTGGGCTTATCTGTGATATGGGAATTACAGCCTTTCGTACAGTCCAAGTGGAGCTCAAAGGAGACCACGGGTGTTAAAGCAAACGTGCTTAGTAGGCTCTCTCTGTAGGGTCTTTCCTTTGACCTACTGTTTACTAGAACCATTTCTTCCCTCCTTCCCCTTCTTCTGT
>PVLD010021418.1:0-31483 GCA_004027595.1 Dinomys branickii
CAGGGTTCCCTGCAGGTATAGGGATGGATCTCCTCCCCCACTCGGTGATCTGGTCGCGAGCGCCGATATCTCACCAGTTATTGGAGTCCCTGCAGGCATGAAGGTTCCAAGGTGCCAGTCTATCCTTTGGGGCTTTCTGCGTGGCCCGCCCGATGCGCACGAAACGTGAGACCGCTGGGCGTTGCCGCCGCCAGAGAGCGGATCTCTGTCGGGAGTCGCCGGAGAGCTGCGCCGGGTCGGGGGGCGGGAGGGATCGAGCTGTCTGTATTCTCGGGGCGCTAGGACCCAGCAAATCTTTCTCTCCGCTCCCGGCGGCGTTTGGGGCCCTCCGCACGGCCCGCCCGACACGCGAGAAACGTGGGATTGCCGGGCGTCTCCGCCGCCAACAAGCCGATCTCTGTCGGGAGTCGCCGGGGGGCTGCACCGGCTCGGGAGGTGGGAGGGACCGAGGCGGCCAAGCTCCCACTGCACTTGGACCGAGCCAAGCTTCTTCCCCGCGGGGATCGTCCCTGGCTCCCAGCGTCTGGGGCTTTCCCACGTCTCACCACGGCAGCCTGGTCCGCCCTACCACATCTCCCCCGGCATCTCAGAGAAATACGCCCAGTTTAAACTTCCCAGCCGAGGTCCCGGCATTCACGCTCGCCAAGTCTGTCTCGAGCTGGTGGTGTTTATTAAGGAGGTTCGCTCCCTTGCTGCTCACCTGGTCGCCATCTTCCCCAGAACCCCTGAATTTCTTTTTTGAGTTAAATGTGTTTCTTGTATGTAGCATATTTTTGGATCTTGTTTCTTGATCCGTTCTGCTAATCTGTTTCTTTTGATTGGTTAATTGAAACCATTTACATTGATGGTTATAAATGATATGTGTTAACTTACTCTTGTCATATTATTTTCCTCTTGTAAGTTTCCTTTGTTTCTTCTGTTTACTTGCGTGCCTTGCCTACTGTATTCATTCTATTGGAATGAATTGTTGTTCATTGAATTGTTGTCTTTTTTCTAGAATATTCTTCATAACTTTCTGGAGTGGTAGATGTGGTCATGAATTTCTTCAGATGTTCTTTATCATGGAAATATCTTATTTCTCCATCCATTTCGAAAGATAATTGTGCAGGGTACCTCAATCTAGCTTGGAGATTGTTTTATTTTAGGGTTTAACATACCTTACTGCAAGCTCTTCTTGACTTAAGGGTTTGTGTTGAGAAGTCTGTTATGATTCAAATGGACTTTCCTTTATAGGTGATTTGTTTCTTAGTGACATGTACACTTTAGAAAATTTTCTGTGGATGAAGAAATAGTATACCTTGACTGGTGTGGTTTTAAGGTTCCTGAATGAAGGAGTATGAAGTCACATCATCACGTTTAGAACAACTGGTAACCATCCCTGTAGCTTGGAGTAAGGTAATTGCCCATAACCCTGAACAATGCTGCTTTTTAAAAGAAAAAGAGTGAAAGAAAAGTGAATCTTAGCGATATAAAGTGTATATATTTATAACTGGAAATGATAAATGGTGACAATTTAAAATAAACATAAATTCCCTTTAAATTAGGCCTGAAAGATTTGCTGAATAAAAACACTACATGGCACCTGGTTAAATTTAAGTTTCATATATAAAAGGTAAACTTCAGTACAAGATGTCCTATGAAATTGTTCTTGAAATCCCATTTAAGCTGCAATCCTTGAATGATTTATTCAAAATATTTAAAAATGGAGACAACAACTTTGGCATGGGAAGCAAGATAAATAAAGATTAGACTAAGATTGACTGAACCTCGTATGTTTATTCTAGTCAGTAACCCATGCATAAGTTAAAGAACTATGGAAAATGTAAGGGAAGAAAGTCAGCTCAACCCTGCTGGTTTCAATGAGGAGGATCTTCTTTGAGTATCACAAGTACTCCTGCCTCCTTAGTGAGTGCTAAACTTAGGAACAGTTTGCTCAGCTCTGTCTCCTTTCCATTTGGGGAGGAAGCTGCCTTAATGTATCAAAGCGAAGGCTTTGCTGTAGCAGGTTCAGGGCCTGCTGGACCTGGCTGCATGACTGCATGGATGAAGCTCTCTAACCAAACTGTTAAATGCAGTATGCCCATTTGACCCTGAATTCTTTAAAACAGTTTTTTTGGTACCAGGAATAGAACTCAGGACCTTGCGCTTACCAAGCAGTCGCTGTGCTGCTGAGCTATATCTCTGGCCCTTAAAAATATTATAAACTTAGATTTATTAATAACAAAAGTGATATCCCAGAGTCTACCTGTCATTCCTTTATGGTATTCTTTTTCATGCTTGACTCCCGGAACAAGAAAAGGCAGAAGTACTGCTTATATGTCCCTTTTCACAATTTGACTCAAATTATGCCTCTGAATTTACATGTGCTCTTATAAAGAGGCTACCAACACAGCCTACCTGTTATATGACTTCCTTGAGTTTTGGAATGTTTATTGTTACACATTTTTGAAAGAAATATTAGTGTTTTAAGATAACTCTAAACATATGATAAAGTATATGTAATGAGCAACTATAAAATTGAGAGTGCTAGCCGGGAGTGATGATGCATGTCTGTAATCCCAGCACTTAGGTGGCTGAGGCAGGAGGGTTGTTGTGAGTTCAAGACCAGCCTGGGCTACAAAGTGAGCTCAAGGCCAGCCTGAACTGCAAAGCGAGACCCCATCTCAAAAAGACACAAAATAAAATAAAATAAAATTGAGAGTGCTTCTGTCAGGAGCATTTAAGGAATCAAAAAAGATTTATGGGTGAAACAATGACTGAAAGAGGAAAGAGACCCAATAAAACAAGCTGTCAACAAACATTGACTCGCGATACCAGCTGGTGCATCACATGTCTGAGCCCCGCCCACAGCTCTGCAAACCAATCTTCCCTTAAGAAAGGCAAAGCATGGTTCTAAAAATGCAGGGATGCCAAGTGCAAAGGCGAGCGTGGAAGATGCTGTGGCATGCTTCACACAGCTAGTGATTTGCTAGTATAATGTGAACCTTGACTGGGTTTCGCTGTCTTTATCACTGCTATGTTAAATGACAGGTGAAGGGGATTTTTTTCTAAAGTAAAATAACTATTCAAGAGCTAGAACAACTCAGAAGCTTCCAAAAGTATTACCTTCTGGACACAGACTTCATAAGATGTGAAGCTCCCTTAGAAATGGAAACTTCCGAACTAAAGCTACTGCTTTAGTCCTTGATGGGAAGTTTACAAAGCAAGCTGCATGTTGCATCTCTGGGTCTTAAAAAGATCACACATCAAGGCTTCATGACCAAATTAATATGTAGCCTATCCCCTCCCCAAGGTCTTTCCCTGGGTTTTATTATTACTGACAATATTGTAAGAGCGATGTGAAATGGCCAATTCACACATGTGCCACGTTTTGCACACTGCCTGAACCTGCTGGAACATGATTTTCCTAAGAATGATGACAGTAATAAACATCTTCTGGCAGAGGCTTGCAAAATCTGCACCCATTTTAGTCCCTCAGTAATGGCCCATAAAATTCTTTGAGAACTGCAGGAGAAAAACAATGTACATACTCATGCATAAATTAAAACTAGAAGTGCCAGCTCAATGGAACTCGACTTTTCACACTCTGGGACAACTGTGGAGCAATTAAAAATAAACAAACCCATAGCATGTAGGTGCAGCCAAAGGTCATCAGAGAAAGTGTTCTCTGTTGGAGACCCAACCATTACCCAGCACTTTTGTTGAGCAGATTCCTTCTTTGGTCTGTGAAAATATTCAGGGTAATTTACCTAGTCCTTTCTGACGAGTGTTCTTACAAAGGCAAAATCAATTTGAATAGATGAGAGAGACAAAAATTCATGTTGACTTCTCTTTATACTAAAGACTCTCTTTCTACACAAAAGTGTGATAGAGCAAGGATGCTTCTGATTTCTTCTTTATCCAAAGCTTCAAGTTGGGGCTATGTCGTTTTTGTAGGTGAACAATTCAGAAATATCAATGCAGTTGGACAAAGCCAACAGAGACAGTCATTGAGAAAATTCTTATGCTGCTGGATCAAATAACAGTAAACACAATTTACCTCTGATTTTGCCTGACTTCACTTAGTAATATCCTATTTCTTACAGTCATGATTTAAGGTTTTATTACATACAGAAAGAGGTCAGATTCGAGGGCTTTAAAAAGTTTTCCTTGTCGTTCCTTACTGTGTGGAATGAAGGTTGCAGATGCTCTGATAGTATAGGAGAAAACATGACACTCTTGCCAAAATAGGCACGCTGGAAAATCATAGACTCACACAATAGAAAAGGTGAAATTTTCTCCTCAAAAAGCTGATTATGTCTGGTCAGAATCCCAGTTCCACCATGTATGAGAACCCTATGCCCCCCAAATTTTTGAGTTTACTTCCTCATTATTTTTCTTGATATCCTCCTTATTGGCTTCAGACATGCTATTTTTAATGATAGCCCATTTACCTCTCTAGGGGCGTGTGTGTGTGTGTGTGTGTGTGTGTGTGTGTGTGTGTGTGTTTCCTTATAAAATGACCAGGAATTCTCTGATGGTCATTTTCTGGTTGATTTGGCATATTGCAGAGACAGAATGAGTCTTCCTCTGTATAAACAGCTGCACACAGTATTTCTTCTCTTATTTCCTCTTACCCATCCAAACTACATTCAAAAATATTCTTTCAGTTTCATGCAGAAGAGTCCTAGCCACTCTCAAAACATAAACATTCTTTTTCTCTGTGCCAAACAACACACCAAAGAATTTTTCCTAACAAACATTGAGCCTCTTCTACAGAGCCTCCTATGTTAGCAGTAAAAAATAAATTACCTTCTTTTCAATATGTTACCCCTTCCTTCAAAATTTGTCTGGAACTTGATTTAATTTTGAAAGTCATAGTTTTAGGACCCTAAATATAACAAAGTTTGAAATATGACCAAAATCTTTCTTCACAATCTGTATGGCTCTCAGTTCTCAGTGAGCTTTAGGTTTTCTGGTCCCTTCCCAAACAGTAAATGCTTCTCGGGCAGCGGGATGCTTGCGTCACTAAAGTGATGTCTTGGGATTGAAGAAAGGTATGGAAGAAGGGACAGAGGTATCTCCGGATCAAAAATAGAGGAAAAGATCTATATAAGAACTATAAGCCTCTTAATCCCAGGAGAGGAAGTAGCCTGACAGTGCTGGTGGTAAGCACTCTCTTGGTGTACACATGATACTAAGCAATGAGATCTTTTGACTCAGATGTGGTTGAAACATGAGGCAGAGTTAAATGTTGTACCTAGGCATATACCTGCACAGGTAAAGATTTATGAATGGGGTTCAAGTGAACATGAATTTTGTATGAAGAGAGTAGTTGGTCTAGGTAGCTACCACACTGTTCCCAGAACAAAGGGAGTAGCAGGTGTTTATGGATTTATTGGACTCAGCTAAAGTCTGATCATTTCTACTGGCTATATGCATCATGGTCAACCTTTCCTAGAGGGAGTTCTATTTTCATGTAGCTGCCACCATGATCTTGCATAAAACATCCTGACCTTGTGGGTCTGGACCATATAATAGAGCCAGACAAGTATAGATAGTTGGGATTTTATGGGTTATGAAGAAGAACAAGGGTGGAGGCAGGAAAAAAGAGGCAAGACAGCCCATACCAGGTCCAGTGGGCAATAGACTAACCCAGTATTACAGCAGAAGGATTATTACAAGTTTGAGACAAACCTGGGCTACAAAGCGAGCTCAAGGCCAGACTGAACTGCACATCAAGAGCTTGTCTCAAACAGGAAATAAACAAACACACCAAAGAACAAAATAAATAAAATTTTTTTAAAAAATGAATATTTTTTAAATGATCAACATAGCAATGTGCAGAGCTGAGTAGAATCTGGCCAAGAGATAAGACAACAAAAAATGACAAATGTTGTATGAAAACAACGATGCTAAGATTTTTATCCCACTTTGGTCTCAATCATATGACTGAAAAGCCAAGTAGAATCAGTATTTTTGGCAAAAATAATCTTCAGCTTCCCTAGAAATAACCTAGGCAGTTGTCATAATGCACATGTCAAATTTGTTATTTTATAGGAGATCTAGAGAAAATCTAACAATGCATTGCCCAGATGTGTCACTTTCAAAATTAGGCATATTTAAGTTGACTAAGAGCAGGGAAAGTTAAGTGCTTGTTGTTCAGGTGTCTCCTTGGTAACAGTTTCTCATTGCATGCAAACATTCTGCTCCTGTGGCTCTACCAGGGTCTCGCTGAGGGGCTGTTAATTTGGAATGAAAGAGAAGGTAGGCTGAGAGTGGAGACAGAGAGAAAAAAGATTTTATTTGGATTCCCTAAATTCGAATGTTCAAAACCTATTTTTGATTTTTTCTTTCCTAAGTCAATATTTTATTTTCTTTTTCCTTAATATATTGGCTTGTGTCCCTAAATACACAAAAACATTGAATGATGAATTAACTTTGAAAATTATTGACAATTTTTAAGAGATAAACATGCAAAAGAACTTTTTTTAAAAAATGAAGATAATTATGTAAATATATGGATATTAGTATTTTATTCTTTTTTCCATAATAAAATATTTAACTACATTTATCTGTAGGAGGAAAATACTGTGTTGTTGTAGCAGCTGGGCTAGCACTGTTAAGTGCAAACTCATACTTAGAAGAGAGAAGTTGCTCCCCTTTTAAAGGACTGTTAACATGGCCTTGATTTCGGTTTTCTGTTTGGTTTCAACTAAAATCCTTCTGAGAAATTCACAGGGAAGTGAATAAATGGCCAAATCAATCTGACTCATTCTTTTCCATTTTAATAGCAAATTCTCCACTGAGAAATATTCATGTCTGCCATTTTTGCAGATGTGATCCATGACTTCAAACTGAGCATTTGTGCATCGCTACCTGTTAGGAGTCTTTGCTTTATGAATATTTGTAAGTTTCCCACTAAAAGCCTTTTGCTTGCTTGGTTTGGGGAGAGCACTGGTTTTGTTTATACCCAGTGCTCTACTAGCTCCACTTTTTACTTTTAATCTCCTGATTTGCGCTTGTTGGTTGTGTACTCATCAAGAAGAGAAACCATTGTATATACTTACAGAACCATTATCTAAAAAACTATATCTTGAAAAAAACCACTCATATAAGACTTAACTTTATGCACTCTTACCCTTTAAGGAAAGCTTCTTTGATTTATCTGTGTTCAGGAAATTTACTTAATAGCTATGGATCTGTTTCTATATTATTAAGTAGCTAAATAGGAAGAAGGAATTTATTCCTTTGAACAATATGTTTTTCACTACTTTTGCTTAAATTCTTATAATATTTTGAGCTTTTAGAAAAAAAATGCTATATACCAAGAATTAGTATTCAAGAAACTTAATAAGATTGAAAATAGAGACTTGTGAGGTATGCTAAATCTACAAGATTTTAAATAGGGTCTGATAGCATTAATCCACAAATTCGAGACTAACCCACTTCAATAAAGAGTAGTTCCTGAACCTAGTTTGCAAAATGATTATATGGTTAATGCAGGATTAAATTTTCTTTCAATTATAAGACTGAGTTTGGAAAATGCTCTAAAGAGAATGAAGAAAAAGTCTTGCAAGTGGTACATTTGGTCTAAAGTGCTTTTAAATATGCTTCTTAATTGCTGGGGGCTATTTTGCTCTTCATCTAATCATTGTCTGAATTACTGAAGCTCAACTCATCTGACAAAATAGGTGAGCTCTGTGGTAATGAAGTCAGATAATGTCTTATCTGAGTGTCAGGCTAGACACCAAAGGACAGTGTGTTTAACTGTTAGTAAGGAGTTTACAGACTGAAATATTTTCATCCAAGTTACTTGTTGCAAGCCAGTTCATTGAAATAAGAAAATGTTTAGAAATGAGAAAGCATTTGGGAAGCTGTGCCTTTAACTATATAATAAAATTGCTTGCCATTTAAACAAAGGTAATTAAAAGTGTAATGCTCTGGAACTATTACCTACCTACTCCAATGTGAGAGGCTTCTTGTTGTAGGAAAGAGTCAATACCTTAAAGAAAGTGTAGGCTTCACAATAAGAATCCCATGGATACTTTGAAAGAGCTGGAGATTAACTCATTTAAATAAACAGTCATTTTATGGCTTTTTCACCAGGGAAGCCTGAATTTTCTTGGGGTTCTTGAATTAGGGAGTTCCACACCAAGGTTCTGTAAATTAGTTATGTGGGCATTTCTATTATCAGGATGTTCATGCCTGCAGGAGCACCCACATGGCAGGAATCAATGAAATGTCATAATCTGACTAGCAGTCTTCTGCCCAGAATGCTTTTGCTTTTGCTTTGCACCTGTCTTTTCAAAAAGTATTTCTTATACAATTAGTTGTTTGATTCTAATGAGCAACAGGCATTGGAAAAGCAAATCCATCTGTACTGCTTTTTCAGGTGCTCATATCCATAGTGGAATTTTTATACACATTGGTTTTATAGCCCAAAGTATGAAAATGTATACAACTGCTCAATGAAAGTTTTAAGGGCAGGTTTCTGTAAAACAAAAAGATATTTTAAGTGCAATATACAAATGTACTGCTTCCTCCATGTGTTTTTCTTTTTTTTTTTTTTTACATGAACTGAAGCAAAACTGTATCACATATGAAAAACATCAAATTTTGTTTTGCACCCACCCCAAACATATGGTAAGTATTTCCTTGGTTTCTAAATCTGATGCATTTCCAAATACACTAGGGAAAGAAGTTTAAGTTGCTGTACTTACATTTATTTTTTCTCAGGGAAATTTGTACAACATAAATTTTACAGAATGGATTTGAATTTTATGAAAAAGAAGAATTTTGTTTCTACAGTGTTGAAATACCTATGAAATTGCAAGCTAGTAGAGAAAGCCATGATATTGTTTCCTGTCTTTCTGTCAACAATAAACTTTCCCATGCTTTTATGTATTTTTTACAGTTCCCTTTTTTTTTAAGAGTAGGAAGAATTTACTCAGAGAAAAAAAGCTTCTGTCTGAGAGGGCTAGAACGGGATCCAAAAAGACAGTTGCCCACCAACCCTGCTTCTCAAGCGTATTCAACTGAGTAAAGCCACAAAGGGAAGTGTGTACCAATAAGTACACAGAAAGTGTAGGTGCTTGGATAATATTGATTAAATGGGGATCAAATGGGGAAACAAGTCATGTAGCAAGCACACATGGGCAGACAAAGACTTTCCTGGAAGGGGTGGGATAAGGAGGTTTGAGCCTCCACCTCAAGGTGATTGATGTTTATTTAGAATATCAATCACTTCTGTTCATTCCTAGGGGAAGTATATGAGTAAGTAGTTCTCCTTTGTCTTGAAGCCTGACCTTCGGTGAATACGCCTCCAACCACAGTTGTCTTCTGCATTGAGCTCTCAGGGCCCAGCCCTGTCTAACTGCCTACAATATTTCTACCTATCTTAGCTATCTGTAGTAGTTCCCCCTATGAAGAAGTATTACTAACTGCCATGTGAGAGGGCAAGGCTCAGAGACGGATCTGCCTCCTTCCAGCTGAAGGGGGTTGTAGTTCTGATGAGTAGTTAGAGATACTCCATAAAGGGTCTACCCAAAGGCCCTTTATAGGTGCCAGGTGTTCATGGGTAGAGATACAGCTTTAAATCTGGAGGAGATAAGGGACAGAGACAATTAAGTATACATAAATAATAAAATCTACAAGATAATTGTGAAGATAGCCAACTAAGTTTTCCACCAGGAAGAGCCAGTAATAGTTTTCCATAAAGAGGATGGAAATCTGTCATCTAATATCTTGAACAGCTATTGAGATATTAGCACAAGGATCAGGAATATACACACAATGTTCAGCTTTTATTATTTCATGAATACTCCCTTGTGCTGCTGTTAGAACATCTAATGCCATCTGATCTTGTAGGATGGCTTGACTTGTTAAATTTACTTCTTCATTCAGGAGAGAGAGACCAGCTGCAGTGTTGTTTAAGGCCCACTGAGTACAGTTAGTTAAGGCCTCCATGTGCTGCATTACATCCTCTAACCCTAGAGAAGGGATAAAGATGGAATTCAAATGATCATAACAATGAAACACACATCTAGACCATTGATGCTATAGGTGGGACAAGTTTGCAGGTTTATCACTACGTTTGACATTTGTAATTTATAACCACGCAAATCTCAATGTGCATCTTCCCATCTTTCAAAGATGTATGCAGAGCCACAGATTGGTTCCACAGGACCAACGAGTGCCACTGGGGGATTCCAGTCTAATTTCAGGATGGTTAAACCAGTTTGTTGCAAAATGCACCTTCAGCCTGTAAAGATCTTGTGTGTATACACTATGCAGGGTTGTCTATCCCAAGTGTTTAGTAGAGTTAGATCAATGAGAATTGGAGTGATTCTTCTGCTGCCAACATAAGGGGGTCTTTCTACTAAGATGTCTTATAGTGCAGGGTAACCATAGATAATCTCTCATATCTGAAAATAGCCGTCTGGACATCTATGGTTGTTGGTCCTCAGGATAGGACACTTACTTGTATTTAATAGAGATCTTACTAGTGCCTTTAAAGAGGCTTCAGTGGCATTGTTAGAAAAAATTCTATTATGCTCAAGATAATTAAGAGTATTGTTTATAAATCACTCAGCTTCCTTGTAATGGAGGGCTAAACTATGAACCGCTGAATTCTTTGGTAACACATCAATATAGTCTTGTAGTTTATTCCAATCATCTCCTTGGAATGGGGATACTCACCAGGGAAATCCAGATGTATTTGACAAGGGAATCAGTCTACACATCCAGCAAGATATTTGTTGTAATGACTCAGCATATTCTTGTGCCCACTTTAGAAAGGAATTGCATTTTCCCCTAAGTGGTAAAGCAATTAGTAAAAAGGCTAAGAGTAACATCTTAGACTATTTAACTGAAGATTACTTTTTCTTAAATAAGTATTGGTTCCCAGGAGTTTCCTCACACTCAGCTACAGTCTGGTTCCTATGACTTGGGCTGGGTGTGGTATATCCAGGAGTCCAGGCCTGCTACCTTGACAACTGATGGAGTTGACAGGATCATAGTGCATGGTCCCTCCCAAGTTGGTCATAGGGAAGAAGTTGATTAAGGAAGAGATTTTACCAGTATTAAGTCTCCAGGATAGAATATAAGACTTCCTTTTTCTTAGGCTGAGCTTCTGTTAACTCTTGAAGAGTCTGTTGGAACTTAGCCAGTGAGGGGACATCCATCAGTAAGGCATCTGTCTCTCCACTGAAAAAAAAGTCACTAGTGAGAAAAGGGCATATAAGGCATTTCAAATGGACTTAGGCCTGGAAATTGAGATGTATTTCTTATTTTGATGAGAGCCAAAGGTAGTAAGTGAGGCTACTGTAGGTGGGTCTCCTGAGCCATTTTGCAAAGATTTCTCCTTCGGATCTCTCTCATTTTTCTATCTTTCCTGATGATTGTGGCCTCCATGAACAATGGAGGTGATAAAGAATGGCCTGTGCCTGAGAGACAGCTTGTGTAACTGTTACTTTAAAAGAAGGCTCATTATCACTCTGTAAGCTCTTAGGAAATCCAAATGTGGGGATAATTTCTGAGACTAAAATTTTGCTTCCTCTTGTGTCTTTTCTGTTCTATAAGGAAAGGTTTCGACTCAGTTTGTGAAGGAACATACCCAGACTAACAAGTATTGAACTCCTTTACCTTTTGGCATATGAATGAAATCAAGCTGCCAGTAAGTATAGAAATGGTTCTTAAGGGACTAGAATAGCGATTTTAATCCATTGTCTCTTAGAGCCCTCTATTATTGGAGTCTAATATTTTGTTTTAAGTCCCTATAATTTTCTCCAAATTGTGATGAATTCTTAGAACAGATTATATCAGTTAACACATTATTTTTGATCAGTGAAAAAACTCAAGTTATTATACACAGACAACAATATATTGTATTTTTAAAACTAGTCTAAGCATCATTTTGACTTGTTGGAGACCTGGTATGTATATTATAGTATTTAAATAGGATAAAATGTCTCCCGTCAGAAAGGGAGCTTGGATTTTAGACATAACTAAAAGGAATGGGTGAAGTGAAAGTCATCCTAATTACAGCTTACATGAGTTACCTTTTATGTGGTGACTCCTTTTTATGTTGGTATGACAGTTGGAAGGAAGGCCAACATTGAAAAGAGCAACAAAGAAACCTGTGCCAGTGTCCAGCAGTAGGCTGGATCCTTTTTGCTTATAGTGATGATTACCGAGGGCTCCTCTGTGGAGGTGACGGGTAGAGAAGACAATGCATCCACAGGAGAAGGCAGAGTGCCCAGGACACTTTAGTCTTGCTGGACCAGCTGGGAAGATGAATCTGAGCTCTGGGGCCCCACAGTGCAGTCTTAGTTCCAGTGGCCACCTTTGCAGTCAGGGCACAGTGTGGAGGTACTTGTAAGGTAGTCCTTCTTAAGGTGGCCTAGTTTTTGGTAGTGGTAGCCAGTGAGGTTAGTAGCACCAAACTTTTGTTGGAGCCCTGAAAGTCTTAGTGTCTGTATTTTTAGGGTCACAGCAACAGCAGCTACTTTTTGGTCTCTTTGCTTTTGTCTCCTTGGTTTCCTCCCAGCCTCAATTATAAAATACTAAGGAGGCAGTTTTTACTAAAGTATGAAGTGAACTCTCTGGAGCAAAAGTTATCTTTTATAGCTTTTTCTTAATATCTGTGGCTGAGTGGGTAACAAATGTGTCTTTAAGTATAATCTGTCCTTTTATTGAATCAGGAGCTATGGACATGTGTTTTTACCAGTGCCTCTTGAAGGAGTTTTCATCTTTCTCTTAATAAATAGTTGACAATTTAAAAGAATTAGGAGGCTTAGTCTTTGTCCTTCTTAGACTTTCAATTATATATATATATATATATATGAAATGTTTTCTGCTCCATTCTCCTGTCTGGGTATTAGGCCACTGGGGTCTTGGGTGGGGACTGCTTGGGCTTCTGTGGGAACTGGTTGTTCCCCTGGCTGCCTATCTTCTGGTTGTCTAACATTAACTATATAATATTCATCTACCAATGCATTAGCAGCCTAGAATGCTGCTTATTTCTCATTAGAAGCCAATGCTTGATTTAAATCTAACATTACATGTTTTCAGTCTAGTTTATCGGTATGGGTAAAGCCTCTGAAAACCTCAGTGTACTGATCAGTGTCATCTAAAAATTTTCCAAGATCTTACTTGATTTATTTTAGGTCATGGAGAGACAGAGACATATGAACATGCATAATCTCATATGGATTATAATTACATTTTGAGTATAAATAAGAATTACTTCTTAATGTAAAGAAAGTTTGAACATAAGGCAGCTTTGACCATTTTCTCTCTTTTTTACAGTATGATTCTAGTTGCAAAAAGCATCATAATACATTACTTGGCATAGGGGATGGGTAGGCCCTGTGCATGTGAAGAAAAATATCAAACTGGTTTTTTTTCAACACCTAAGGGCAGAACATCTTCCATTGCTTCAGAATGCATTCCACAGGTGAAAGAGATTTGAATAATGAGCTCTCCAACAAATGAAATAGAAAAAATTGGGCATCTTCTTTAATTTCTATATGATATCTCTACCCTCATGGTGTCCCTTGAATAGATTCCACTCTAGGACAGGTGGAGGCTATCTGGAGAGAGAACAGAAGACAAAATTCAACCAGCCTATCCACCATTGAACTGGTGTACAATTTCATCTTTCAAGGGAGCTTGTGAACTTACTCCTGTAGGACACTTATAAACACAAGTTACAATTGGTCTCAATTGTGGTAGCAATGTTGAAAGAAGGAAGCATTAAACCACTGCTTTCTAGTTCCTTGAAAGAGGGGGAGGCAAACAGATCAAAGGACAACACCTTTATCCTCACAAAAGAGATCACCTTTGTAGACGAAAGCAGACATATCACTTGGAGGATTTCACCCTCCAAGGTACCTGTGTTACCTACTTAATCACCGAGGCAAACTTTTCTCCCACTAAGACAAGTCTACGCTATTAAGTCCATTTAAAAATTTTATATCTCCTATGATCTCAAGTTAAACATCATCTAGAAATCACACTTTATATGTTAGTAAAGGCACATTTATTAGTCATCTATGCACACATGAAAGAAAAGTTTGACCAAAACCTTTCTTACTCTTAGTCAAAATATGCAAAGCATAAATGTACATCATTCCCCTGATAGTTATTTTTCTCCATGAAAGGCAAACAGTTGTTATAAGCTGCCTTAGCCTGATTTCTGGAGGGAGGGATAATCTAAGGAGAGGTGACTTTAAAGCTAACTGCCAACAATTTGGAGAAAATTTGGACTTTTTGACTTAATAGTAAAGACAGAAAAATATGGAGTGGTAAGTGGAGATTGTTTTGTGGTCAGGAGCCAGTTTCCCCTGAGGAACCTTTGAATATCCACCAGAAAGCAGCCCTGGCCATGACACCTCAGTTGTTCTCAGTTTCTATTGGCCCACAAAAGCAGAGATGTGTCTCCAGAAAGGAATCCAGCTGTCTTTTTGGTCAACATTCCATGGGCCATTGGCTTCAATGGGGGATTTAGCAAAAGATGCCAAGGAAATCTGTCCTCTGCTTTAAGAGTGGTAGCTTCTCTAAGAATGTTGAACTAGCTGGCAGAGTAACCACTATTTGTCAAAGTTCTATACGAGATAGACCATAGCTTAAGCAACATCAGCACCTAATGCTTTATAAGCTTACTGTAAAGGTTTCAAAGCCACAACTTACTATCAAAGTATTTTCTCCTATAATCATAAATGATAACTAGACCTAGGAGAAGAGGAAAGGTTGGAGATCCTACCTTAGGCTACATGAGTGGTGCTTTGGTAATAGCGTTTTCTGGTTTTACCTAGAAGTTGGTTCTTTACCCTCTGTCTCAGGCACAGCCTCCCAAGGGAGACTTAACCAAGAATGCTAAGCTGGAACATGGCTGTTATGTGTGTTCTCATGGATGGGAAAAATTCCAATAGATTATCTGACCCAGAGACTGGGTATGTGTCCTTCATCTAAGATAACTTCCCTGTCTTCAGCATTAGCAAATGCTCATTTTCTATGGACTTCAATTAGTTATTGGATGAGAGTAAATTTTGGAATAATTTAAAGTTCTCTTCCTCCTAACCTTACATGCTGCCAAAAAAGAAAATAGAACATGGCAGGAAAAGATTAGAAGTAATTCCAGAGAAAGGATGTCTAGACCACTCATGCTCAGTGAATTATAGAGACAGTTTGCCCTGAGTCATCACTCTCAGCCTGGAAAGGCTAGAATGGGGAATCTCAAGAACTAAGATTGCCTCCTTACCAGCAGAAGATCAGACAAGAAAGGAAACTGAAGTAGAACAGGCTTGACATTTCCTCTGCAGTGTAGAGGAGGATCAGAGCCAGTCTGTTCCAGTGAACCCTGTCCTCCAAGTCTTAAGAAAAGTCACTAACCTAGAATCTTTTAACTGGTGAAAGGAGTCCTGTGTTTTATTATGTAGGCATGGATATTTTCTAAGTATGAAATAGATTTCATAGAAAGACCATTTTACAACTTTTTATAGCAAAGCCCATCAAGAGATGCTCTAGTGTTCTGTTTCCCTAGAGCTGCTGTCTAAGATAATAAACCACAGAAGTCAAACAAGTAAAACAATATAAAAACAAGGAACAGTAGCAAGTCCAAATACAGCATGTACAAGACAGGAATTAAAAAAATGTCCCATTTGAAGAGCATTAAGTTGAAAATGTTTCAGCTTAAATTTATCATCATTTTAATAAAATTATATAACACAAAGCATGACCAATTATAAGCAATATGCAAAGACATAACATCATAAAACTTTGATTACCTAAGTGAGGTACAATTCTGGATCTATGAAACAAAAGCAAATTCTTATTTCCATTCAATAATCTTGGTGGAAGATCTCCAAATGATATAGGGAAATGAAACCCCCTGCATACTAGATATCCAAAATGTGAAGTTCATGTTGTCTAAATTTGAGAACTGAATTCTAGGAGCAATAGAGGTTAAGAACAGGAAGAATTTATTGAGAAAAAGAAAGCTACTCTCTGTGGGTTTTCCCCAGGTTCAGATTCCTAGCACTACTGAACCAGAAGGAAGGTATTGAGTCATCTGCATGTCTGGGCCACAAAGGTGGTTAACTAAAGGAGCCTACTGAGTCACGCAGTGTGCTTTGTCATGTTAGTCTGTTTTGGGTTTTGTTTGTTTGTTTTTGTTTTGTTTTGTTTTATTTTACAGAAAATCAACCCAAGCTACTCTCTAAAGGATTCTAACATTATCTCCAATTAACTTACATCTGTACAGATATCCTCTTCCTGGGTCAATTCAGCAATCTTTCGCTTTGTTACTTTCTAAAAGCATAAATTTCACTTTGTGTTAAAAACCAATGCTCCATGATATATACTACTTTTAACTACAGGGCTGATCTGCCCTGCACCTGACAAGTCATGAAGCATTAGTGGATGACAGTCTTTTCTGACTTGGAGCTCAGCCTAGTACACAGGGCATTTTAATAGGGAAATCACCACTGACTTTGTAATCCTGTATGTGACACTTGTTCTGTGAACTGATACAGGGGGAATAAGGAAGTCAAGTACACATTTGTCAGAAAGTCTCCACTGCCTCTTCACTCCCCAAAGGCAGGAACTGTCAGCATTTGTGACTTCAAGCTAGCCCATGTTCTGATATTTTTGTACACATTCCCAGAGGGGATTCTTTGGAGGACTTTTGCATTCATGGGAAGGAAAATATTTCAGCTGTGTTTCTCATCCCCTGATTGCCTAGGACAAAGTGACTGACTGCTAACCTATGCTGAAGTTGAAGGATGTAAATATACTATAGTATGTTTTGCCATAAACAATCACAGAATAAGGCTCTTTTCAAAGGTGATCGAACAAAATGGATAACAGATCTGAGACTTGCATTCTGATGCTTGTTGCTCTTGTGAACTTGTCTTTTGTATTTTAGAATTTGTTGAAGAAAAATTTTCTCTTTTGGGAATAAGCCCTATTAATCAGGTCATTCCTCCAGGTGTATTCTGAAGTAGCTACTTTTGGTGATTAAATTTCACATATGATATAGAGTAATCGAGCATGCTGTTAATAATACGCTATCCATAAGGGAAGAAAAAGCCTTTATTTTGGATAAGGCAAGGTGGTGCATGTCAACCATCACATGGCTCTCTGGTATCCAGGTAAGAGCAAATGTAGAATGTCACAAATAATAGCAAATATTTGTTGAGTGCCTACTATGTGCTAAGCACTATATCAGATTCTAGGAAGATATTGTCTTATGAAATATATTTCATAAGCAATAGAAATAGTAAGCAATTTGTTATGGTTGATACATTGTGTCTACTTGGGGAGTCTAGATGTTTGGCTGAGTGACTCAGCAGGAAGCCAAGTTGCTTACTTTGTATATATCCTGAGCCTGTGGAATAGGAGCGCATGGAGATTGTGTGAGACTTACACCCCCCCTGGGTGGGGGTAGGCAGTTTACAATGTAAGGAAAGGAAAGAGGCTGCTTGCCACCATTCCTCTCTTCTGCTGGTTGTTTTTGCTGTGCTCTGCTTCCATGAATGTTTGCTCTCTGCCATGTGCCATTCTGCCTCAGAACCAGGAAAGTATGGACTGAAACCTCCACAAACTGTAAACTAAATAAACCTTTCCTTCCTTCATTTTGGGTGTTGGGTATTTTGTCTCAGCAACAAGAGAAAAGTAACCAAGACACAAGTCTAGGTTGTAAAACAATAATCTTAGAAGTGTATTAAGAAATGTATCTTAGAAATGCATTAAAACCTCTGAATCTTATTAAAAGAAATGAGATTTCTGCCAATAAACAGGTTTGAACAAGAAAATCAAAGCGGTAAGACACCAGAATGAGGCTATTTAGCCTATCTTCTGTGTAATGAGAAGTCAGGAAAATAATCCAAGAATTTTGAGATTTTTGATGCGATAGATATTTTGCATCTCTTTAAAACAATTTAAAGAGAGAAAAATACAATAAAAAGGATACAGAATTTCAAAACAAGATGATAGGAAAGTAACAATGGTTATTATATTGCCTATTATTTTCAAAGTAGTTGCTCAGATTACAAAATAAAAGCATGCAAAATCAATCAAGCAATATAAGCACTAACTATCACTTTCAATAAGCTAATAGAAATTGTCAGTACAATTATATATATATATATATATATATATATAATTTTTGGTATTTTTACTTTCCCTTTCATCTTTTCTCCTTTCCCCCATCCGAGTTGTTCTTTCCTTTGGAGAATTTCTTTCCCTTTCACAATATCTATTGTACTTTAGTTCTCATTCACTTTTTCAGTTTCTCACACTGGGACCCTAAGATTGTTTACACACGCAAGTCTGGTTTATTTCACTCATGATTATGGTCTTTAGTTGCATCCATTCACCTATAAAAGTCTTGAGTTCATGTTTCTTTATAGCTGAGTAGTACTCAGTAAAAATATCACATCTTTTTTATCCATTCCCTGGTTGATGAACATTTGGATTGTTTCCAAGATTTAGCTACAACAAATTGTGCTGCTATAAACACAGGTGCACATATGTTGCTATGATATGATGTTTTTCATTCTTCTGGGAAAATATCCAGAAGGGGGATAGCTAGGTTGAATGGGACTTCTAATGTTAGTTTTTTGAGGAATATCCACATTGATTTCCACAGTGGTTGTACCGGTCTACACTCCAGTTTTCTGGTTTTATTCTTCTGGAATAAGTACCATCTGCATTTAAGAACTTTATGGAACCTTTGGCTCATAACACCAACTTTGAGTAGACAACAAGAGGTTTTTCATTGCTTTTCACACAGTGTGATAGTGAAGCCTGAATACAAGTCTAATCACTCAATCTCTGTTGTAAAAGATTCAAGATGGAACCTCAGCTCCTTCCTTAGGTAGTAATTTCTAAAATATGTGTTTTCTGAATAAGAAAAAGTCTGTCATTTATTAAAGTCAACTGTGCATCTCCTTTGTATTCCATGCTCTTTCTCCAATAAATAATTGGATGAAAAATTATTTAAAGAGAAGAAAAAACATATCTTTAAGAAAATGTTTCCAGATTGTTGTATGAGATTTGTCTAGCAGGCTTACTTGAAAATTTGAGAAAAATAACTCAAAGTACATAAATGCACTAAAAATTGATCTCTGAGGAAGCCCAGCCTCTTATCTCTGTCTGCATAGCACTCATGATCTGTGTAGAGGAGAAGAAAATTGTGGTTTCAACAGAATTCAAACACTTTTGTGTCTGATCTCAAAACATTTATTCATTAAGAATAAAATAAATGAAAACGTTGTGAAGAATAGCAGCCAGTAATTTAAGTCTGACTAAGGTAGGTTGAAATTTGAGTTCTGGCCTTTTTCATGTATGTTATCCTACGTATTTACCAAGATAACATCTGCATAGCATTACCTACTGACTTCCAAGTGTTTCATGTGCGTACTCTCAAGAAACATGCTCCCCGTGGTCTGTTACATATATTTTTAAGATCACATTAAAAGAATCAAAAGTAGAAAAGATGTTTCTATACAGTTAAACATGGACATTTTTCATTTGGAGTTTTGAACATGTGCTGTATTGACTTTACTAACCAGAAAGCATACCATAAAATGTCTGTAAAAAGTTAAAGTGAATGAAAAAGTCATTAACTTTAACAGTGTCCAAAATGTGTTATATTTTGTAAAACACTGAAATTATACTCTTAATAATAGATAGTAGGGAGATCTGGGGAAATATCTATTGATTAATTGATGGAGACCTGGCATTCTTTATATATATATATATATATATATATATATATATGTATATATATATATATATATGAACTGACCTTAAAAGAAGTCCTGGTGTGAGTGTATAAGGAAAAAAGAAAAGTGTAGCATCAACCTCTCACATATTTTATATTATTTTAAAACAGAAACAAACTGACAAAGTCTGAGAGGCTAATATTAACATTGGCATTGTAGTGTTAGATTTAACAGTAATGAGAGACACGGTAAATAACCAGAGAAGCAAGTTTCCAGGCTTTCAGGCCCTCAAAGTAAAACAGACGGGACGGTCAGCAGATATCGGCATCAGTCTAGAACAATGTGTGAATAAAAGCAACGAAGAAAAAAGAAAAACAACAACAATATAAACAGGACTAATGACCTTTCACTTTGCTTTGCTGGTTCCTGACTGAAATGCAGTGTGTATGTGTGTGTGTGTGTGTGTGTGTGTGTGTGTGTGTGTGTCGCTTCGTTTATAGAAGAGCAATTCAAACCATTCTTTTTCATTGGAAATATTTGTCAGACAAACATTTTTTCATAGTGAAAACATTTTGTGAGCTTTTAAAAAAATGTTGATGGTCCCTTACATGGAACTAACTGGAACCATGCCTTCGCCAAGGTTTTTAGCAGAGCCCGCCTTTGAGGAGCTCCAGCTTGAAGAGCTGTCGCAGACCATGTCGAGTCTCATTACGCTGTCGCTTTGCATCCCTCCGCATTTCACTGACGCACTGCAGGCTCTTCCACTTTTTGTGCTCCTTGCCACAGTCGCCATTAACAACCCCGAGAACCAACAACGTCTGGGAAAACTGATGGCATTTTCCTCTCTGTGAACAATCACTTTATTATTTGAAGGACTTAAAAAAATAAGCCTTTGGTTCTTATTTTATGGGAAAAAAAAATTCATTAGAGATGTTCGCAGCCTAACCAAATCACCAGTAGCTCTGTTTCCCTAGGTAGAGATTCCAATGTGCAGAAATAAGCCGCATGAAACGTGTTAAAATAAAACAAATAAAAGTGGACTTACCTAAGATTAAATTAGGTTAAAAAAATCTAATGTAAGCACTTGATGAAAAATATGTTTTTATGATTAGGAAAGTTAGTCATTTCATAGTAGGAAGTGCTGGTATGGGAGGGCAGTACGCCAAATAAAGAAAATAAAAATCATGCACAATTGCATCATTTAAAAATGCCACTTTGTCCTTTGGTTTAATTTTTTCTGTACAATGATATGTATATATAAGAAATGCACACAAATGAAATCACACAAAATGATAAAAAAGCCATTTTGAGCCAAGAACTACAAATATGCCCCTCATTTATTTGACAGTCTCAGGAAACATTTTCATGCATTCTTTTGTTTCAACATGACATTATGCTATAATTCATTTCTTTAAAATAAATTTCTAGAAGAAGATACTGTATCTAGAATCATACTGCCAATTTCTACCTCACCCCCAAGAATTTATGCTTCTTTCCCCATTTATGCTGTCAATGTCAGGGTTTAAAATGTCTTTTCTGAGCCAGGGATATAGCTCAGTGGCACAAGCACCTGCCTGGCAAGTGCAAGGTCTTGAGTTAAATTCCAGATACAAAACAAAGTAAATAAGATATCTTTCCTTATAGTCATAGACAGTCAATATCATTTATTATAATTTTTGCCATTCTAACACTTGGAGAACAGTTAAATACCATTTCAGTTTATATTTCTTTGACAACCCGTGAAGACAAATCTTTTGTTATACAGTATAATATTTGGTTATTTGAAATTTCTTTCGCCTGAAAATAAATGAAGGACTTTGTAAAATGACATATTCTTTTATTGGTCATTTTAATGCAAAAAATTCAGACTGAAACTTTTTTTAAAATCAAATTATTTCTAATTAAACCATTTCACATCTAGAGCCCAGTAGAGAAAGCATGAAATACCTACTTCAGCTAGTAATCCATTCTTCTGTCACCCAAATCGTTCCCATTCAAACCACCAAAACCATGCATGATTCCTTTAGGACAAACTATCTGTAGCCTCAAGACAAAGAACAAAACAAGAATTATTGAGTGTAATTCAACCATAAATTGTCTTTCTTCCTACCAGTTTTTATTGTCTGTCACTACTGTCCTTTCTCTGCAGCTTTGTGCCTGTCTCTTTTCTAGTTCCCTTGTTTATCTCTATTTTTATTTCAGATCTCCGTAGTCTCATGAGATAACTTCAAAGTCTTGCTTTCTTACATCTGGGAGACTTTAAAATTGTTTTCCTGCCATTTTTTTCTCTTGATACCAGTAAGAACAAAGATGGCTAAAGGATCAGACATTACACTTGGTCCTGATGCAGAGACGTACTCATTTAATGAGAGAGTTGGATATTTGTTTTTAACATAATAGAAAATATTAGTTGTAGCCTTTATCATGTGCTATTCCACTGTGTGCAGGATATCACTTAATATACACAAAAGTGTCATGAAGTTGATGTGACAATTCTTATTTAAGGGGGGAGAGAACTGAGACTTGTAGACAGGGAAATAGAAGAGTATCTAATTCAAAGTTTTTCTACCTATTCAGTAAGACAATATATATGAAATTGCATGTGTTTGTGGAGCACATAATTAAAATTGAGATATATTGCCACATGATTGCTCCCTTAAGTTGTCTACCAGGAAAAAAAAAAAAAACAATTTCTCTATCATTCTTCTGTTTTGCCTTCCCCCTCCTCTCAAATCTTTGTTTCATTGTAGAGGTTGCATGAAATGTCTTTCAAGACTGTCCTAAACTCACCTACCTGAGTACAGAGTTCATGCACGAATGAAAAATCTCATACACTCAGGGGATGTCCAGCAAACTCAGGCCAGAAGTATGTTCTGTTGCAGAATAGATGTTGCCTTCAAATCTTGGTTTGAGAAACTATTTTTAAAATCATTTGAATAAAATTTTGTTTGACAATTCCTTAAGGAAAGAAAAAGTGAGCAAGAGATGGGGATCCTCTTGTAAGGGAACAGTAATTCAAATACTGGGAGCCTGACAAAGAACTAAATAGGAAAAGTGGAAAAGGAGAGAGAGGTGCAGAAACATCCTTCAGTGTGATTGGACTTGTGACTACTTAGGCACTGTATTCCACAACAGCTGTGTTTGGTGACAGAGGTCTGTAACTGCAGCACTCTGGAAGGTGGAGGCAAGAGGACAGCAATTTGGAGCCCTACCTCAACAACTAAGCAAACTATAGAGACCCTGTCTCAAAATAAAATATAAAAAAGGGCTGGGACTGTAGCTCATTAGTAGGTGTTTGCCTAGCATGTGCCCAGCCCAACTTTTGAAAGCCACTAGCACAAAATAAATACATATGTACATGTAGACATATATCCAAAGCTTTACTCCAAGTCAGTAAAGAAGGATTAACATTTCAAATATCTATTGTTGGGGAATTGTTAATGTCCTGTCCCATACTATATTTCAAAATAAATTTATGTTAAATTTTATATAATTATAAAAGAAATAAAACACTGGAATACTAGATTGTGAAGACAGTCCATGAATCCCACATCGATAGAAAATCTGCCACAAAACAAACTTCTATTTGACAAAACAAAGCAATAAATGATTGTAACAATACAAATAGCATACTTTGAAAAGGAAAAAAGCAAACAGGTAAAATACATCAAGCAAACAAATGCTACAGTCAGTTAAAGACCTTAATATATAAAGATCTTTTAGAAAATCAAGCAACAAGCACATACACGTCTGAAATTCTTTACCCTGTCTCAGGGTAAGCAGTAGCTAAGGATTTAAAGGGCATATTTTTAGAAAGAAAGTATTTTAAATTTCCCACTTCAGAAAATTTGTAACAGCTCAATAATTATATGAATCAAGAATGTAACAAAAATTTTAGAAGTTCAAAATTAAAACAATGAGAACCATATATAGGAAGTCATGGAGAAACTGGCTATATAATACACTATTATAAGGAATATTTTGTCAAAATAATTTTGAAAGAATTCAAGTGAAAAGGTTTATAAAATTTTAAATTAATTCACTAAAATTATGTAACTAGACATTATCATAATTTTATCAGTTAGGATGCTTTTAAATGTGTATAACAAAACAGCTAATAGTAAGTTGATCTGATAGTGAAAATTTAATGTATACCTCAAATAACCAGCATCTTGATTCCAGTTAGGCTTGATTCAGCCTCAAGTGGTACAACTATCACAACGCTTCTCTCTTTGATTGTATATTCTGCTGTGTAGATTATTTTGGCACTGGGCAATTCTTCCCATGTTTTAAGGCTAAATCACTATCAGATCTCCTTAGTGTTAAATTGTGATTTATATCTGGATATATATACACACATTTGCATATACATAGGAAAGAGGCAAGAAAATGTTCTTGAGAGTGTTTTTGTTCCAAGTAAGATATCATTGTAATAATTCCCTCCTACCTTCACAAAATAATAATTAATATAACTAATCACAACAATAATATTAATTTACATAGGGAATGATACATATAATGGGCAGAAAGATGAAGAAAAGTATATATCTTGAGATCTACATCTAGAAAAAATATATATGCTACATATAGAGAGAGAATATATATAGATATATATATATAGACATTCTTTGTTTAACGAACTTCTCCATTCCTATAACTAGGTCCCTGAATTAGTTGGTCACAAAATTAAGAATTATATAAATTGTGCACATTACAATATTCAGAAAAAATAAATGGCCAAAGGAAACTCCAACTTAATGATTTTGCTTCTACTTTCATAACTCTTACTTGCATTACTGTAATGTATAAAAGAACATAAAACTGGAGTATTGCCATGTACACTAACTTAAGCAAAATGTGACTTCTAAAAGTACAAATGGTGCTCAAAGTGATGGACATTAGTTTCCAGACATTTATTAGTATGGTGAATTACTGCTTGAGTAACCTTGGTCATTGAGATTGCTGCACTTGAATTTTCATTTTCTTCTTTACGGGTCAGCAGTATAGTGGGTTTTCTACAATATATGACATCCTCTAGGGTCCCTCACATGAAGATAACACCGTCTGTAGAAAAAACATGACAGTAGTTTTCTTTTCCTGAAATGCGTTTACATTTTGGTGGAATATACATACATATTCATATACATATACATATCCAGAATAGATAGATGATAGATAGATAGATAGATAGATAGATAGATAGATAGATTCATCCCTCATTATGTTGTAGTTCACTTATTGCGAATTCATTATCACGGGTTTTTAAAAAATATACATCTAATTCTGTATCACGGAGTTTTCACTATGTAATGGGATTTTGCGGTATATAGGTATTATATAATATTTATGCTTTTAATTATTTTTGCCTAAACAATTTAAAACACTATAAAAATGTTAATTCAAACATATTAAAAGAATATTAAATTGAAATAAAATACAGTATGCATTTTATCAGTGGACAAATGCCATACTGTACACAGTGGAAATGCAGTATGCCATTACTTCTTGCACAAGTTTGCCAGTGTGAGATTGTACACAGCACACTATTGGCTGATGGAACGGAAGGTGACCAACCACAGTACTGTGTTCTGTATCCTGGGCACTGATGGGCTCAGTGACCATAGCATTGGTCTGTTTGCTCTCCTACACTGTGCCCATTTGTTCAGCATCTCTCTTTATCCATTTCAAATGCCATCAGTACTGCACAGATATAGGATTAATGATCCTCATCATTCAACTTGTAGTATACTTCACTGGTGAGTACCCATATAGAATTTTACATGGTGTTAAAGTTATATAGGTTTAAGAGTATAGAAAGTGCTTAAGAGCATATGATGTGCTTGTAAGAGTGTGGAAAAGGTTAATAAGAGTGGGGACCAGAGACGCTTGGCGCGGCAGACGGGTGGTGGCTCGGCTGAGTAGGAGCACCCTGGGGCCACAGGGGCTCGGTCCCTCCTGCCTCCCGACCCTGCGTGGCTTGCCAGTGACTGCGACCAGAAGTCGGCTTTTTGGTGGCTGCAGCGAGGGGCGGGCTGCGCAAGTCTGGGCGGCAAACCGGGATCCCGCTCTGGTCCCGGCCCTCACCGCTAAGGCCCTCAGCAGCCTGCAGTCTGCGGCCCAGGAGGTGTGAGGAGCACCTCGCTCCCTCCCCCAGACCCGGAGAGCACGAGAAAACAGAGAAGCATTGGGGAGCAGCGGATCACGGGCATGGCATGAAGGATTGGCACTTTGGAACCTTCCTGCCTGCACGGATTCCGAAACGGGTGAGCTATCTGCGTGCCGCGACCGGATCTCCGAATGGGGGAGGAGATCCATCCCCATACCTGCAGGGACCCCTGGGCGGGCGGGAGAGCGGTTTTACATTCCCCACCCAGATCTCTTGGTAGGGAGTAGCCCACCACATAAACCAACATCTGAGCAGCCTTTTAAGCTGAACTTTTAGTAGAAAGATTAAAGGACATTCCCCAGAAGAGAAGGAGCCATTGGAGCAGCCGTTGCAATGGACCTTTGTCTGGTGAACTGCCTGGGTAATTTAAGCTCAATAGTCTGAATCTGATATCTAAAAATGGGAAGACAGAAGAACAAAACGCAGTCTCAGAACACAACCCCACCTAGAACAAGTCTTGGATGTGAGGATATAGGGGAACCAGGAAACCACATACCTGCAAGTTCTGAAACGATTGCATTCAAAATAAAGAAACTTCTCCAACAGGCCATAGAAGAGATCAAAGCAGAAATAAGCCACATACCTGCAATTTATGAAACAATTACGTCTGAAGTATCGAAACAACTCCATCAGTCCATAGAGCAGATTAAAGCAGAAATTAGTCACATACCTGCAATCTTGGAAACGATCACATCCTAAGTAAAGAAACAACTCCATCAGGCGACAAAAGAGATTAAAGTAGAAATAATCTCTCAGACAAAAAATGAACTGAAAACCACAATGGAAGAAATGTTCAGCACACACAGAGAAAAAATAGATAAAAGAATAGAAGAAAATAGGAAACAAATGGAAATGTTACAAGAGCAATTTAGGAATGAATTACCACGAATGAAACAGATCCAAAGAGATTGCGAGGAATGGAAAACTTCCACTGAAAGCTGGTAAAAGCGCTTAAATGAAGTCAAAGGTAGAATTTCAGATCTTGAAAACAGCATGATAGGTAATGAGGGTGAAAGGAAGGATCTCATAAAGTCATCAAGGATCCAAGAAAAATCAATCCAACAGCTGCAAGATGAGGCAAAAGGAAATAATATTCTAGTTATAGGAGTTAGTGAAACAGCAGGAGACAACACAAATGATATAAAAAGAATATTTGCTGAAATAATAGCAGAAAATTTCCCAAGCATGGTAAAAGATACTGAAGTACAGTTAATCGAGTCATATAGAACCCCAATAAGACATAACCCAAAGAAAAGCACACACAGACATATAGTAGTCAAGATCCCAGACATCCAGCAAAAGAACACAATATTAAAAGCTGCTAGAGAAAAGAAACAGATCACCTATAAAGGAAAGCCCACCAGAATCACAGCAGACTTCTCAACAGAAACCATGATATCAAGAACAGCTTGGAGCGAGATATTACAGATTCTGAGACAAAACAACTTCCAACCCAGACTGATGTAACCTGCAAAACTATCCTTCAAATTCAATGGAGAAATAAAATATGTCCATGACAAAGAACAACTGAAGAACTTCATGAGTGCCAAACCAGCATTGCAAAAAGCAATAAAAGATATTCTAGACAGAGAAAAACGAGACCACAATCGCAAGAACAATGATAGAAATAACCCCCTAAACAGCACAAGTAAGTAAGCAGACAACAAAAGAAGTCAAACAACAACAAGTAAATAACATAACTAGTATAAGCCAACATAACCATTATAACCATTAATGTAAACGGCCTCAATTCACAAGTCAAAAGGAAAAGATTGGAAGAGTGGATTAAGGAAAACAGTCTAACGATATGCTGTATACAGGAAACATATTTTACTCAAAAGGAAACCCACAGGCTGAAAGTTAAAGGTTGGAAAACAATTCTCCATGCAACAGGTCCCTAGAAAAAAGCAGGGGTAGCTATTATGTTTGCAGACAATATAAACTTCAAATCAAAAACAATCAAAAGAGATAAAGAAGGACATTACATACTAGTTAGGGGAAAGCTGCAAGAGGAAGAGGTAACAATCCTAAACATTTATGCACCAAACAATGGAGCACGTAACTTTACAAGTCAAATCTTAACAGACATGAAAAATCAAATAACTAATAACACTATTGTAATAGGGGACCTAAACACCCCTCTGACACAAAGAGACAGGTCAACTGGACAGAAATCCAGCAAGGAAATAATGGACCTGGACCAAAAGTGTGAACAAATGGACTTAGTAGATGTATACAGAGTGTTCCACCCCACAACATCAGAATATACATTTTTCTCAGCTGCACATGGGTCTTTCTCTAAAATAGACCACATTCTAGCCCATAGAGCATATTCACCTGAATGCAAAAGAATTGAAATTATGCCATGCATATTATCGGACCACAGTGCAATGAAATTGGAAATTAATGACAAAGAGGACTCCAAAAACCACATAAGCACTTGCAAATTAGACAACAACCTCCTGGATAACCATTGGGTCACACAGGAAGTTAAAGAAGAAATTTAAAAATACCTACAAATAAATGAAAATGCAAGTACAACCTACGAGAATCTGTGGGATGCAATGAAAGCAGTCCTCAGAGGGAAATTTATAGCACTGAACTCATATACAAAGAAAACAGAACGAGAGCAAATAAATAGCCTAATGCTACACCTCAAACAAATAGCAACAAGCCAAACCAAGAGCCCAAAGAAGGGAGGAGATTATAAAATCCAGGGCAGAAATTAAAGCAATCGAGATGAAGAAAGCTCTACAAAAATCAGTGAATCAAAGAGTTGGTTCTTCGAAAGAATAAAAAAAATTGATAAAGCCCTAGCCGACCTTATCAAAAAAAGAAGGGAAAGAACTCAAATTCATGCAATAAGGAATGAAAAGGATGAAGTCACAACAGATCCCGCAGAAATCCAAAAGATCATTAATACCTACTTTGAAAATTTTACTCCCATAGGATAGAAAATACAGAAGAAATGGACAGATTCCTAGAAAGGTACAAATTACCAAAATTGAATCAGGAAGACATAAAAATCCTGAACAACACAATATCAATTAATGAGATTGAAAACGTCATTAAAAACTTACCAACAAAGAAAGCCCAGGCCCTCATGGATTCACAGCAGAATTCTATAAAACATTCAGAGAAGATTTAGTGCCAACACTCCTCAAACTCTTCAATGAAATCGAGAAGGAAGCAACTTTCCTAACACATTTCTGGAGGCAAGTATTATACTGATACCAAAACCAGAGAGGGACCCAACCAAGAAAGAGAACTATAGGCCAATCTCTCTAATGAACATAGATGCAAAGATACTCAACAAAATATTGGCAAATACATTACAGCGAATCGTAAGGAAAATTATACACCACGACCAGGTAGGATTCATTGCAGGAATGCAGGAATGGTTCAATATTCACAAATCAATTAATATAATACATCATATTAATACAGTCAAAGACAAAAACCACATGATCATCTCAATAGATGCAGAAAAGGCTTTCAACAAAGTCCAACATGCATTCATGTTAAAAACCTTAGGAAAAATAGGAATAGATGGCCTCTACCTCAATCTGGACAAAGCCATCTATGACAAACCAACAGCCAACATCATACTAAATGGACATAAACTGAAAACTTTCACTTTAAAGTCAGGGACAAGACAAGGATGTCCATTGTCACCACTCCTATTCAACATAATTCTGGAAGCATTAGCCAGAGCAATCAGACAAGAGAGAGAAATAAAAGGAATAAGGATAGGAAAGGAAAAAGTCAAACTATGTCTATTTGCAGATCACATGATACTATACATGGAGGACCCCAAAAACTCCACAAGAAAACTGGAATTAATTGACAAATTCAGCAGCGTAGCTGAATACAAAGTCAACACCCCAAAATCAATAGCATTCCTATACACAAACAACAAACAGACTGAGAGAGAAATTGAGGAAACCATACCTTTTACAACAGCAACCAAGAAATTGAAATACTTAGGAATCAATCTAACAAAGAATGTGAAAGATTTATTCAGTGAAAACTACAGTACTCGGAAAAAGGAGATTGAAGAGGATTTCAATCAGTGGAAAAACATTCCCTGCTCATGGTTAAGAAGAACTAACATTGTGAAAATGGCCATACTACCAAAACTGTTGTACAGATTCAATGCAATTCCCATTAAACTACTGTTAGCATACCTCACAGATCTAGAGAAAATATGCCTCAAATTTACTGGAACCAGAAGGGACCCAGAATAGCAAAAGCAATCCTGGGCAATAAAGAAAAGTCAGGTGGAATCACAATCCCTGACCTGAAATTATACTACAAAGCAACTGTAATAAAATCAACCTGGTACTGGCTAAAAAACAGACCTGAGGGTCAATAGAACAGACTGGAAGATGCAACCATCATGAAAAACCCACTCAGCTGCCTAATATTTGACAAAGGGGTCAACCAAACTCACTGGAAAAAAGATGGCCTGTTTAATAAATGGTGCTGGAAAAACTGGCTTGCCTCTTGCCAAAAACTGAAAATAGACCCAAGTCTATCACCATGCACCAAACTCAGGTCAAAATGGATCATAGACCTCAACATTAAAACAGAAACTCTAAATCTATTGGAAGAGAAAGTAGGTAAAAATCTTGAAGACATAGGAATAGGCAGAGAGTTCATGAACAAAAATGAAACTGCAAGGGAAACACTCCAAAGAATCAATAACTGGGATCTCATCCTACTGAAAAGCTTCTGTACGTCTAAAAAAAATCACCAGCAAAGTAAAAAGAAAACCCGCAAATTGGGAAAAAATCCTAGCTGGCTGTCCCTCAGACAAAGGTCTTCTATCTAGAACATACAAAGAATTAAAAAACATGTACCTGTCCAAATTCAAAGACCCAATCCAGAAATGGGCATCTGAGATGAATACACACTTCTCAGATAAAGAATTACAAATGGCAAATAAATATATGAGAAAATGTTCCACATCCTTAGTCATCCGAGAAATGCAAATAAAAACAACATTGAGATTTCATCTCACCCCAGCAAGACTGGCCAGTATTAAAAAATCATCCAAAAACAAATGCTGGCGAGGCTGTGGAGAAATAGGGACTCTATTACACTGCTGGTGGGAATGCAGACTGGTGCAACCACTGTGGAGAGCAGTTTGGAGATTTCTCAGCAAACTAGGTCTAGAGGTTCCATTCAAACCAGCTATTCCCCTTCTGGGTATTTTCCCAGAAGATCTGAAAGCATCATATCACTCTGATATATGTTCACCCATATTTATAGCAGTGCAATTTGTAATAGCTAAAATGTGGAAGCAAGCCAAGTGTCCATCCACAAAAGACTGGATTAAAAAACTGTGGCATTTTTATATAATGGAATATTATTCAGCTATAAAGAAAGACAGTTTTGGGGACTTTGTAGGCAAATGGTCAAAACTGGAGCCCATACTCATAAGTGAAATAAATGAGTGGTACATGTGCAGGCAACGTATTGTATCACTGGTGTAAGAACCTGAGGGTGGGAATATAAACTAAGAGACATGAAGGAAATCTGTTCAAAAACAAAGAACAGATGGGACGAGGGAAAGGAGAAAAGAAAGAGGCAAAAATGTATG